>JAJEJO010001119.1:269135-293164 GCA_020662805.1 Glaucomys volans
AGCTATTGGATAAGACTTGGCATAGAGGAGGCGGCACCAGTTTCCCATTTTGCAGTTGAGGAAAGTGATGTTCAGGTCATAAACCCAAGGAACTCCTTCCACAAATACAGGAGATGACTGAGAGGTGCCCATGGGGTCTCTAAGCCTTGAGAGGACCCTCGCTGGACAACACCTCCACTGAACAAGTTGCAGACAGTGTGAGGGGCCTGTAGATGCTCCACCTTTGACCACATCCCAGATTGGATTTTGATGTTACTGAAGGACTTTACAAAGGCAAAACAGTGTGTTGAGCATGTGTGTTGGTATAGTTTGCCTTTAGCAAATCCCAGCAGGCTCCAGCCTGAGCCCCAGCCTGAGCACTTGACCCTGACAGGAGTCAAAACATGGCCACATTCCACCCTGCCTCCAGGTCCTTTTGGAGGAGGTGCCCTGGACAGAAAGGCATTTGGGTGCTAGGCCTCTTTGACCCAAGGAGACTGCTATAGAAGCCAGAAGCCAGCCTGGAGCTTGTGAAATCCAGCATGTTGTCCAACTCCTGCTGGCCAGTCCAGCCCAGCTGCACAGCATGTGTCTCTCAGAGCCAGTCTTCCCAGGACTGAATCTCCCCCTTCCCCACCATTTCCTGTTGCAGGGAGACAGCTGGGGGTGGGGGTTAGGGTATGCTGTTGCTGAGGGATCTGCAGCCGATCTGGGAATAATTTGAAACTAAATCTTGGCTCTTTGGAAGCCTTTCATGAAGTCATTGCAAGTTTATTAACAGCAGCTGTGGCCACACCTGACCTGGATCCCAGCCCCAACCCACCCCAGAATCACAGGAGAGTAGGTAGCAGTTTGCAATTCTGGGTCACCTTTAGGGAAGATTAAGTTAATGAAGAAGTGTCCCATCCTTCCCTTTGGTCACAGGAGGCTGGTGAGCATGCAGGCAGGTGGTCAACCCTGGTGAAGTTTTGTTGGAAAAGAGAGGCTCAAAGGACTTTTGAAAGGCTTGGGCAAGAACAGCTCTGTGCCAGTGCTCAAATATCAGCCTTGGGAACCATCAGCTGTGGCTGGTGATTACTGTTAACATCTGATCTGTAAAAATATTCTCTCTTCCTTTCAACCACTTGCAGTTTCTCTTCCTGCATTTTCTCCTATCCAGACCTTGCTGTGTGAACAGAGCTGTGGGGCTTTGTTGTTGAGGGACAAGGGAAGGGTTTTTTTGTTTGTTTGTTTGGTTGGTTGGTTGGTTGGTTGGTTTTTTTGGTTTTCTATTCTTAATTAAAACCTCTCTGGTGATTTCTACCTCACTTCCTGTGAATTTCTGGAGCAGCTGGGCCCCTGCCTTCTCCCCTCCCCACTCACCCCACTTGCACGTGAAGCAAGCCTGCCAGGGCCTTCTGTGTCTGGCCCAGCACTCTTCTGTATCCCGCTGAGCTCAGAGGAATTCAAGGGAAGGAAATAAACCCTCTCCCTGTTAAGATGCAGCCCTCGTTTTTTTTTATGTAAAGTACTCTTCCAGATCTGCTGGAGAGACAAGACTTCACTCCACTTTCTGCTTTGCCCTTGACACTGCACAGGGATGCTTTAGCCATCGTGGGGTAATTCAAACACTTACTTTCCCTCTTATTGGGATTCGTTGGAATCCAAGAGTTCTTCTAAGACAGCCGTGGGTGTATATTAATAGGGGCACTAGGTGGTTTCACTGCCACCCAAGCCTGATGTGTTGTCATACCCAGTCTTTTGGAGACCCTGTCAATCTTGGGACATCTTAATCACTTCCTGTCTACTCCCTCCCAGCTCAGCCTCAAAAACTAACCATTTGGTGGATCTGTTTGAAAATTTGGGGTTTTTTGTTGTTGTTGTTGTTGTTGTTGTTGTTGTTGTTGTTGTTGTTTTGTTACTGGGGATTGAACTCAGCCCCAGCCCTATTTTGTATTTTATTTAGAGACAGGGTCTCACTGAGTTGCTTAGGGCCTCACTAAGTTGCTGAGGCTGGCTTTGAACTCACAATCCTCCTGCCTCAGCCTCCCAAATGCTGGGATTACAGGCGTGCCACCACCACGCCCGGTTGTTTGAAAATTTCAACTAAAAGTCAGGCACAGTGGTGTGATCTTTAATTCTAGCAACTCATTTGGCTGAAGCAGGAAGATCTCAAGTCCGAGGCCAGCCTCAAGAACTTAGCAAAACCCTGTCTCAAAAATAAAAGAAAAAGGACTGGGAATATAATTTAGCAGTAGAGCACCCCTTAGTTCAATCCCCAGTACCACAAAAGAAAAGCAGCGGGAGAGTTTTCACCAAGATTGGAGGGAGCCAGAAATAGGGCATAGAAGGGAACTCATCCAGGCCTGCTGGATCCTTTTCAGCCGAAGGCCAGGGCTGGAAGCCGGCCACCCTTGGGCCTATGTACAGTGGCCTGTGGGGGTGGGGATGGGGTGGCAATCTGTAAGGGCAAGAACATACACAGCAGGCAGCTCCTCCTGCAGTCCCCCACTGCCAAGGCAGACCAACCATGAAGGGAGCCCAGGTCTCAGGTGGGTCTAGTGAGCCTAACAGCCCAGCCTGGAGCATGTAAGCCCAGACCTTCTGCCCGGTCCCCGCTGAATTTAACAGGTCTCTGCACCTCTGAACCTAGTGTCCTCTTGTGAAATCTCTTCTAGAGCCTCGTGCATGAACTTTTACTTTTGTGCAGGCTAGCAGGTGCAGAACATGGTCTTCCAGGATGAAATTTCAGGGGGTTTTGTTTTGTGTTTGGTTTTGGTTTTGGTTTTGGTCTTTTGTTGGTGGTTTGGTTTGGGTTTGGGTTTTTGGTTTGGTACCGGGGATTGAACCCAAGGGCGCTCTACCACTGAGCCACATCCCCAGCCCTTTTTATATTTTATTTTAAGACAGGGCCTCGCTAAGTTGCTGAGGCTGGCTTTAAACTTGCATACATCTTCTGTACTGAAGATGTATGCTTTTTTTTTTTCTTTTTGTCATTGTTAACTAAATAATAGTTTAGCAACTATTTACATGGCTTTTACATTTCATTAAGTATTATGCATAATCTAGATATTATTTAAAGTATACTGAAAGGTATACTGTCATGTATGACCAAAAAGAATCAGTAAATTAAAAAATAAATGAAGGGCTGGGGTTGTGGCTCAGTGGTACAGCGCTTGCCTAGCATGTGTGAGGCCCTGGGTTCAATTCTCAGCACCACATATAAATAAGTAAATAAAATAAAGGTCCATCCACAACTAATAAAAATATTAAAAAAAAAAAAAAAAGTAAATGAAGTATACTAGAAGGGGCTAGCTAGCATGTAGCTTAGTGGTAGATCCCTTGCCTGGCACACACATGCTCTGGGTTTGATCCCCAACACCATAAAAAATAAAGCATACTGGAGGGTGTACATAGATCGTATGATAATACTATACCTTTTTTTTTTTTTTTTTTTTTTTTTTTTTTGAACTGGGGATTGAACTCAGGGATACTCTGCCACTAAGCCACATCCCGCAGCCCTATTTTGTATTTTATTTAGAGACAGGGTCTCGCTGTGTTGCTTAGGGCCTCACTAAGTTGCTGAGGCTGGCTTTGAACGAGATCCTCCTGCCTCAGCCTCCTGAGTTGCTTGGATTACAGGTGTGCGCCACCACGCCCGGCTACACCTTTTTTTGTAACAGCAAAGGTCTGAAGACTTTGTTATCTTCTAAATCAGCCCCTTGCAGATAGCAGAGGACAACTGTAATGACCTTTTTAGTGAATAAATTCCACCCCTGGTTTTTTGTGACAGGAAGAGAAAATTCCCTGGGACCCCCTGGCATTCAGGTAACTTGATGGCCTCAGGAGAAATGCCTCAGGCAAGGAAGCCTTCAAGTATTAATTACCATCCTGGGGATAGGCTGACATCAGAGGGCATGAACAGTACCCAGGTCTGAGGTGATGGTGGTAGACCCTAGTCTATACCTCAGGTTTCTGGCCCAACTCAGGTGAGGTTTGTGCAGCTCACCCATTCCCTGTTCCACTATGAGCAAGAGGGCTCTCCTGGCTATTATTCAAAGGAAATCTGTCAGAGCCATTGACTGGGGCATCTTAAGGGGCAGCCTATGCACTGTGGGTGGCTGAGCCCAAGAACATCAGAATTATTTGTGAGGATATCCAAGGGCGTGACCCCTTTTCCTCCTTTCCTTGCTCTGAGCTTCTGGAGATGCGTCTTGCTTTGTTTGGTTCTGTCACTTCTTGTGTTTAATGGAGGAGACCACAGAACTGTGCCCACCCTGAGGAAAAAGAATCTGTGGTATTTTGGCAAAGAGGTAGATATTGAAAATAACCACTTCTGACTTGGGCTGGCATGGACTGGACCTGGGGTCTCCCTCCCCAGAGGCTTCAACTCAGAAACCAGTGATTCCTATGGGTAAGAGCTCTGAGTCTGGGTTGTCTAGTTGGAGCCTCAGAGCCCTCATCTATAAGGTTGGATGGGTTCGTAATGCCTCACTAACAGAGATTGTGAGACTCTTGGAGCAGGACTGCACAGAGCACTCTCGGTGTCACCATCCCTGTGCTTGGCACTCTTAAGAGGCCCTTCACTGCTCACAACAAGCCTGTTTTAGAATGTACAGTCTCCACATTAGGCAGTGGGAACAGCTGGTCCCTGAACCCAGACCTAGAGCTCCAGAGTCATAGGTGTTTCCATCCATGACACACACCATGGCTTTGTCATATAGAAGCCAGTGCTGCTTTCAGTGTCACAGGGCATGAGCCCCCACCGCTAACCCTGTGTTTGAGCAGCTTCAGCCCTAATTTCCTGTATGTAACTTATTCCAGGGGGAAGGAGGGGATTAGGCCTCTCAGTCATCTTCTTTCCTCCTATTGTTCCACATTTCCAGCTTCCCAGGGGTGTCCTAGATTTGTTCCAGGGCAAACCCTTTCCCACTGTGTCCCCCCACCCCCACCATGACTGGAATGTCTCCTGAGGGAACTCTCTTCCAGAAGGGACTCAGTTGCCCATCTGTCAACCAGCCCAAACCCAAGAAGGGCTGTAATGAAGGGCTAGGATCTACCTTAACCCGGCCTCCCACACACACTTTTTTTTTTTTTTTAACAATATTAACTTTTAATGTAGCAGTAAATATATATATATATATATATATATATATATATATATATGAGATAAAAATAGCCATTTGTAAGTCTAGAGTTCAGTCTGTCTTTGCTCTTGACTTGAGGAACTTGAAATGCTGAAGGTAGAAACTGCTTGTGAAACGCCAGGCGTGGTGGCGCACACCTGTAATCCTAATGGCCTGGGAGGCTGAGGCAGGAGGATCGCGAGTTCAAAGCCAGCCTCAGCAACTTAGTGAGGCCCCAAGCAACTCAGTGAGATCCTGTCTCTAAATAAAATACAAAATAGGGCTGGGGGTGTGGCTCAGTGGTGGAGTGCCCCTGGGTTCAATCCCCAGTACCAAAAAAAAAGAAAAGAAAAAGAAACTGCTTGTGAAAGAATCTTCCACACCAAGTAAAGCAAAGTCTTCCCTTAAGTCCAATAATCTGGCTAGAAGTGTTGATTTTTTTTTTCTTTAAAAAAAAATTATTTATTTGAACTTTTATTTTTATTTTATTATTTATTTTTATTTACTTCAATTTGAATTGAAAAAAAAAAAATTTTTTTTTTTTTCAATTCAGATTGCTAAACACAGCGTCCTATGACTCCAGCCATTTGGAGAAAGTTGAAATCTGAGACATCTAATCCATTGACAGTTGACTCACAAATTATGGTAAAATCATGTTGAACACCAGAATTTTTTAGTGCAGTACAGTCTGTTTTTAGATGCTGCAAGTGCTGCCAGACTCCCAAGACAAGGATTGAGGGAAGTGGTCTCCAGACCCCTTGCCAAATCAGAATGCTTGCTCAGAACTCTGGAAGGAATGGAGAAAGGTGGGGGTGGTTGCTTCATTCCCGTGGACTCTGAGACCACGCCTCAGGAAGAACTCAAGAGGAAATCAAGGACCCTGCCCGTGGTGAACTTCTTCACTGTCCCACTGAAGCTGGCAGAACTGTCACAGACTTGGCTCATACCCGCCTGTGCTAGAGCCCAGCCCTCCCAAGGGAGCTCTCGGCTGGGATTTATCCAGAAGACTGGGAACCTGCCACAGAAAGCCTCATGATGGAAATCAGTACGGCAGCCACATGCTTACACCCTCAGCACTGCCACCAGCAGCCTGCCAAAAGGGAATTCTCTCCAGTACCTCATACTCTATTCCTCCTGACTGGTGTGTCGTAAGTCTTGAATGAGTGGCCTGTCTTCACTGCTGTGAAGTTACCCAGCACTGATCAGACCCTTGCAGGATGCCAGCTAGAACTGGTTGCAGCACAAATCCCCTCTCCATGAGGGGAGGGAGCACAGCTGCCTCTCTGTGTCCTCTGTGTCTTAACACAGTGCCTGGTACAGAGGGCTCCGCATTCAGGTCTGGTAAAGGAATGAACATCCTCCTGGCTTTCAGCTCACATAAGCAATGGGGACAAAGGAACCTCAAGATAACTACAGATTATCTCCAGGAAAACTATTTGAATGACACTGTGGGTGGAAGAGATAAAACTGTCCCAGTTCACCACCTAACTTTCACCCTAACTTTTTCTCTGGGACCTCATCTCTGTGCCCTAAGGAAATTGGAATGGATGATTTCTAAGGTGCCTTCCTGTGCCGTCAGAGGCATTAGGTGTCCCAGGACTGATGGACTCAACTACACTTAGGTGTAGAGTAGAGGTGGTATTGAGGTGTAGCAATGTGGTACTAATGTTAACATATGGCCAGAGTCAGGAAACCTATCTTACTTGAACAGTAAAGAAGCCACTAAGGGACTGGGGATATAGCTCAGTTGGTACAGTGCCTGCCTTGCAAGCACAAGGCCCTGAGTTCAATCCCCAGCACCGCAAAAAAAAAAAAAAAAAAAAAGCCAGATTTTGAAACTTTGTTAGGAGTATGGAGCAGTATTGCAGAATTAGAAAAGGATCAGTGTTTCCAACATTCTGGTAGTAAAAGCAATGATAGTGCTGCTGCCCCCCCCACACCCCCACCCCACTGAGAGAGAAATATTGGAGGCATCTCCCAGTCTGGTCTCCCATTTGCTTTTCTTGAAACATTTCAAGTTTCTAAAATCTGTATTCCTCCCATTTTTTAATTCTTCTGCCCCTTGGTAATGATGCTTGCTTTGTGCTGAGGCTGTACATCTGTGCGTGCACTAGCCATTCCGTCCTTACCACAGCCCGCTTTAGAGAAGAGGCCCTGACACTTAAGATACTTGGAATTTGCGTTGGCCACAGCTGAGGAGTGGACATCCACTGCTCTCTCGCTTCCCAATTTTCTTAATCACTTTCCTCTGTTTCTTTGGGGTTTTGCTTATTTTTATCTTTTTCCCAAGGGCAGCCACTGACTCAGAAATAAGATATCTAATCCAGAGAACTCATAGAATTTATCTTGCTTTTCACATAGGGACCTTCAAATTATGTCCACCAATTCCTGCTAAGCTACTGAACCCCTGTAGGAGGACTCAATGACCGTGTCTTGGAGTCTTTTTTTTTTGAACCAAGGATTGAACTCAGGGACACTCGGCCACTGAACCACATCCCCAGGCCTATTTTGTATTTTATTTAGAGACAGGGTCTCACTGAGTTGCTTAGGGCCTCATTAAGTTTCTGAGGCTGGCTTTGAACTCACGATCCTCCTGACTCAGCCTCCCAAGTTGCTTGGATTACAGGCATGCGCCACCATGCCTGGCTCATGTCTTGGAGTCTTGTAGAGAATTTGTATTACCTGGGAGATGGACATGGTGACTCCTCTCAGAAATTGAACTGTGATGGGCCGTGGGCATTTTGCAGCTCTTGAGTGCATGATAGGAACTTGACCTTTGCCACCTCCCTGTGCCTTGTCAGAGCACCTGCACACAGGTGAGGCTCCTTCTGCTGGAAAGACTTGGCTATACAGCAGGAATTTGCAAGGGTCAGGGTTGACAAGAAGCTTATGAGACTATGTAAGCCAAATTTAACTGCGGCAACTGAGGCCTGGAGAATGTACTAGCTTTTTGGGGTCTCCCACTGTTGCCTTCGAGCCCGCATCATGAGGCACCCTCTTCTAAAGTCCTTTATCTTTGAAGCTAAGGGGATATGTTGTATCACAGCATTTTCATTCCATCTGGGTGACTTTCTGTCTCATTATTTGTCCGAAATGTAACCAGTGAACCTAGAGCAGCATCTCACAGAGAAGAATCTCAGTATGTCTGTTGAACAAAATTCCTGACTTCAGAATGATTAAGGGTCATAATAATCATGTGGTAAAATCACTAATTACTGTCTTGTCTGTGACATGACTTACCACCTGTATAGAAGTACAGTCTGCCCACTACTTGGTGCTCTAGTGAGGGACCAGGGCTGCATTAACTCCTGGAGAAGCTACAGGAAGGCCCCAGGAGACAGGACCCCTTCCTGTGGTCAGCCCTCTCTATCTCTTGGTCTGAGCATCAGGGTTTGCATCAGTGCCCTAATTCTGCTCCTAGTTGGCCCTCAGCCTGTCAAAGATACCCTGAGACCTGCAGCCCTTTGTGGCCACTCTGGCCTTCATTTCTGACTGGGACCAAGAAAGGTAGTCCCATCTCCATGGGATTTTTCAACTCAGGGAATATTCTTTTGGACCCACCATGAACTAGAAAGCCTCTCTGACTCCTGGGGAGCAGGTTGGCCCAGCACCATTACATGAAGCAGTCATTGTGGGGTGGAAAGGTCTGTCCTAGGGAGCAGCCCAGTTCTTCCTCCATGGCACCTGCCAGCAAGTTGAGATGTAGGAACTGTACTTGGCACAAACCAAGCCACCAGCTTGCCCAAATGTGGCCCAAGCTTCCCTAGGAATCCTCACATCTGTCTGTACCCAATGTACCTCTTTGGATCCTGTCCCACGCTGGGATGGGTCAAATTTGAATTTCATTATTTCCAACCTACTAAGTAGTGAGTTTGAGAAGGGGAAAACAATCTGTGGCAGAATTATCCTCACACTGCTGTGCCCTCCCCCTTCTCTGCCAGTCAACTCACACCAAAGTTCTGCTGAGGGAAGCTGGGAGTGAAAGGCCAGCTTGGACTCAGCAGGGCCTACCCAGCACTTGTCCAGCTTAGTTCAGGGAAAGGGCAAGATTATCTGGGCTCTGCACAAAGGCCTGCTGTACCCAGTTCAGACTAGGGACCTGAAATTTCTTGGGCCCACCCTCAGGCAGCTGCCTGCTGGGACAGACCCCCACCCAGCCTTTCCCATAGGCTTCCCTGTGGGGACACCTCTGGTTGGTGAAGGACAAAGATGCTTGAGAATGGGAAGGAGTAGTATGCAGCTCAAAACCCTGCGGGGTGCGGTGGCACATGCCTGTAATCCTTGTGTCTTGGGAGGCTGAGGCAGGAGGATCACAAGTTCAAAGAGCCAGCCTCCGTAACTTAGCAAGGCCCTAAGCAACTCAGTGAGACCGTCTCTAAACAAAATACAAAGTAGGGCTGGGGATGTGGCTCTGGTGGCGTGCCCCTGGGTTCAATCCCCAGTACCAAAAAAAATAAACTCTGCTGATCACTGGTGGATTCTTGTCTCATCCCAGTACTGCCCAGCAGCAAGCCAGCCTCTCTCTGTCCCGTGGACTCACACTTCACACTTCAGGGGCCTGCAAGCTCACTCTTCCTTTTACTTTTACTCCAGGAAGATGATGAGAAGCTAATCGAGGAAATCCAGAAGGAGGCTGAGGAGGAGCAGAAAAGAAAGAACGGAGGCAAGTGCTTTCCCCAGCCACAGCCCCACGCCAGGCACACTCCCAATGGTGGAGCAGAGGACCCAGGGCCACTGGGGGGAGGGTAACTCTGACTCTGAGGGGACCACCACCCAGGCTGTGGAAAGGTAATTGAAACCTTCAAAACAATTTTGGCACCTCTTCGTGGTGAGGAAATCCCACATCTGAATTTGAATTCCTGATACAAATAGAAGCCAGACCTCACTAAGGAGATGGTGGCTCCCCAAGGCTCCAGCTCTAAAGCAGAATCACATGGGCACTGCCCCAGCCTGCACTGAGCTGGGTGAATATGCCACCCTCTGGGGACTACAACAGAGAGTGACAGTTGGGTTATAGGTGTTTCATGTTTGGTACTTTAGCCAGCCGCTTTATAGAGTGGCCCCTGCTGGGCCCAGAGGAAGGAGCACCCTGAGGGACAAGTCGACCCTCAAAGCACTCCTGCTGTCTCTAGTTGCCCCTTAGCTGCCAGCTGTGGTGGGCCCCAAGGTCAGCATGTACAGCCCTGATCCCAAGCTAGATTCCAGGAGAGTTGGTCCAGCCTAATTTCCTCAACTAAACCCCACCTTCCTTTCAGAGAACACCTTCAAACGCATTGGGCCTCCACTGGAGAAGCCCCCCGAGAAGGTACAGAGGATGGAAGCCCTCCCACGGCCCGTCCCACAGAACCTGCACCCTCCACAGATGCCGCCCTATGCCTTTGTGCACCCCCCCTTCCCCCTGCCACCTGTCCGGCCTGTGTTTAACAACTTCCCCCTCAACATGGGCCCTGTCCCGGCACCCTATGTGCCCCCTTTGCCTAATGTGCGGGTCAACTACGACTTCGGCCCTGTGCATGTGCCCTTGGAGCACAATCTGCCCATGCACTTTGGCCCCCAACCGCGGCATCGCTTCTGACGGCTGGAGCCCTGGCCAGCCCCACTGAACTTGTGCCAGTGGGGGCTATAGGGCAGAGAACCTCCTGCCCGAGGCCGGGCTCCACCTTCACCCTCTACGTAGGGTGGTGATTCAGCTTTTGAGAGTGGGCTGATTTACCTCCTACTCCTTTCTTGGGAAGAGTCACTGCTTCTCTAATGTCTGGTGCCCTCTGGGTGCCTATAAGGGAACTGACCTGGGTCCTATGGTCAGTCTCCTCCCTAGTTCTGCCATTTTGGTAGCCAGCACAGTGGCCCTGGCTCTGCTCTGTCACTCAAGCCCCTGCAGGAGGCAGAGGGGAGTTCATTTGTCCTATTCCTTCCCCTACAGACAGAATCCCACACAATTAAGAACCTTGCAGGCCTGCTCGGCCACAGGGTAGTCAGGTCCATAATAAAAATGAAGCAGCAAATAGTGGCATTTGAAGAAAATTGAGACATCTGCATGGCCACCCTCACTAAGGCCCTCCAGGAGTAGTCCTTGTGCCCATGCCATGGCACATCCACAGTTCAGGGATGTGGGTCCCCTGCTGTCCTGTGCACTTGTGCTTCACTGGGAGCCAAGTCTAGGGCACACGGCAACTGTGAGCATCTCCCTTGAGGCTCAGAGTCCTGAGTCTGGGGGCTCCTGCCCTTCACAGAGGTTCACAGTTGGCCCCAGTAAAGAGAGAGTGGGGGGCAGAGATCATACCCCTTGGACATTGCTGCAGCGCCATGAGGGGCAAAACGCTATCCTGGTGTAGAGCCCGGTGCTGCCACATGCCCCTTCAGGGTCTCTCCCCTCCCTTCCTAAGGCCCACTCAGGTCAGGAACCACAGAGATCTGTCCCGTGCTGGTGTTTGGTTTTGTTTATCTGAGCAATTGCTCCTGTTCACATACTTTGAAGAATTTTCTTTGGCCTGCTAGAATTTTTTTCCTCAGTCTCTGGAACGTCAGGCTGAAATGGTCACCCTGCGCAAGGTGGCTACTGAGGCTGAACAGTCCTGACGCTAACCAAACAAAATCCTTTCCCATTAGCCACTGCAGAGGTCACCCAGGCAGCCCAGTTGCTGGGAGATATCACAAACACCAACCAGGTGATGAACACCTCTCCCTCTAAGGTGTTTTTGGGGGCTTCCCTGGGGCGTAGATGGTCCTGAGGAACTACAATGTTGTCACAGTGGGCCTCCCTCCCTCCTGCCTGTTCTCTCCATAGTTAATGATGGAGGCTGGTTGGTACAGGGTGAGGTGCTGGCACCAGGCACAAGGAAGCTGCCCTTCCCTGGGGTTGAGTCAGCTCTGGGCCTGTGTATGGGGTCCTGCCAGGGCTCCAGCCCAGTTGCCAAGCAGAGGCCCAAAACTTCTAACTGTGAAGATGAGGGGAGCCCTTCTGGCAACAGACATCACTTTCTCATTCTGTTTTGTCCATCTTTGTCCTTGTCATGTGGCTGTGGGATTCCAAGAGGTTCAAAGCGCACAGACTGGAGGTGGAAAGCCCCAAGGGCAAGCAGTGCCGTCACTCGCTGCCATCATATCAGATGTCTTTCAAGGAATCAGGTCTACTTGACACATTCTTTCTGCCTTTGCTCAGGATGAAGGCTTTGAAGACAGGTGGTCACCTGGACATGGGGTGGGGCACATAGGGAGGTGGCTCGGGAGCCTCCCAGTGAGCTGCCTGAACTTACTTCTATCCTGAATGTCAGTGCCTTGGAAAGGTGGGCTGTTCGCCACAGTGACAGGGTCCTCTAAGTACCTTCGACACAAACTCACACTCTCTGCACTTCCCCTAGGAATAGAGAAGGCACACACAGCCCACAGATGGGGAGGAAGCCCTGGCGCTGCCCCTGTGGCTGGGAACCTGGTTCCAGCTGTGTGCCCCCACCACAGCTCCATCGAGGGGCTGAGGCTGAGGCAGGATGAGGAAACTGGCCATTTCTGGGGCAGCCGCAAGGACAGTCAGTCCAGGGCAGGTGGTGCCCAGACTCTAGGGAGTGTGGGGAGACAGAATGAGGTTCTGCCTGAGGCCAAACCAGGAATGTGCCCTTGGAGGGAGCTCTACTTTCTGGCCACA
Source organism: Glaucomys volans (assembly GCA_020662805.1). NCBI lineage: Eukaryota > Metazoa > Chordata > Mammalia > Rodentia > Sciuridae > Glaucomys > Glaucomys volans. The sequence continues at coordinate 281,862 of JAJEJO010001119.1, forward strand.
CTTTGCTTCAGGAGAGGGAACCGCTGCATCCCCATTAAGGGCATCTGGTTCCATGTCCTCCTTCCTGAGCTGGGCTGCAGACTAGCCCCAGAACCAAACGTCCAGGAGTGATCACCTCAGCTCTCCAGGCACCTCAGTGTTCCAGGCCGGCTGGGAAGGTGAGGAGCTGCACTGTGTCAGGGCCAAAGCCCAAGGATCAGCCCCTGTCACGTCAAGCAGGCATTCTCAATGTAGCTGGCACCTTAACCTCTGGGACACGGCTGCTTCCTGGGGGCAAGACTGCCCAGCCACTGTCCCAATCTATTTGCCTTAAAACTGGAGAGAGGAATCTAGTATTTGCACTTAGCAAAACATTTAAAACTGAAGGAAAAAATGTGCATGATCTGTTACTTTGTACAAGAATAGCAAAAAGAAAAAAAATGATTAAGTAGTTAAATGTTTTTATTTACCTTCTGGTAGTAAAAATAAGAGAATTCTGTTTAAACTACTGTGTGTAAAAAAACCTGTATCATATGTAACTTGGACTTTTTGTAAATAAATGTTTGTGCACTCTGCTCTCTGGTGCGTTCTCCATGTGCACAGAATCACACAGATGCCTCTGGAGTGGTTCCATCTCCACTGCTCAGCTGCAGAGGGGAGGAAGGCAGGACGCTCCAGCAGATGCAGCCAGGGGTGGGGTTGCTGCTCGGAGACAGCCTCATCTGGAAAGAAAGATCAAGGTGCCAGTCCTGCTTTGGTGGCAACCAAGACCCAGATGGGGCACAGAGGGTTGGTTGGTTGGCACCTTCAAGAAAGTAGTCAGATCCTCTCCAAGGCCTTGAGGCCATTCAGTCCTGGAGAACAACCTATAAGACCTCATCTGGCCTGAAGGCCAAGTGCAAACGGGAGAGGAGTCCAAAGGGACAAAGGTTGCAAGAGTGGGAAGTGCTGTGGTTGCGACTGAGTTCCTGCCCTGCCTAACTGGAGAGGCTGCAGTGATGGGGCCTGCCACCACGGGTGGCACAGCTTTCCCAGAGTTCCTTGCCGGGGATCCACCTGCCCCTCAGCACCTCCTTGTCACAGTCAAGTCAGGCAGGCTTCGGCCATAAGACCTGGGAGGGGGTCCTGGACATGGGAGCTAGGGTTCCCAGATACAGGTGGATTGTACACAGGACTCAATGACATGCCTTTAGCTTGTTTTTTGTTTGTTTGTTTGTTTGTTTTGGTACCGGGAATTGAACCCCCAGCCTGTTTTCTTAGTATGTATCTTATTTGGAGACAAGGTCTCACTGAGTTGCTAAGTGCCTCCATAAACTGCTGAGACTGGCTTTGAACTCGAGATCCACCTGCCTCAGCCTCCCAAGCCGCTGGGATCACAGGCATGCGCCACTGCACTCAGCTTGCAATTTTTTATTGAACTTTTCAACATTTTAGAAAACTTTTGAATAAAGTTTCAAGACAAAAGTTAGGTTTCCAGCTTCTTAACAGCCTGGCACATATTTTTAATCAGCCCAGGCCGTCCGGTCCTTGTTCACGGTCATGTTGCACACTATACATGCTCGCAGGTATTACAGGTTCTGCAGCCCCACCGCATGAGTAAGGCTGCTCTCCCATTCTGTCCCCGCTCTCCCTGCCAGGTGAGGCACCTGCTCTGCCAGACACAGCAGCCTGCCCACAAGTGGGCTTCGGACCTTAGCTTCACAGAAATGTCTCGATGCCTAGCACTGCTGCATGCTGTTGGTACACACCATCTGCATCTGATGTGTTTTTTGTTTTGTTTTGTTTTTAAATATTTTTTAGTTGTAAATGAACAAAATACCTTTTTTTTTTTTTTTTGTGGTGCTGAGAATCAAACCCAGTGCCTCATACATGCTAGGCAAGCATATTACCACCGAGCCACAATCCCTGCCCATCTGATGTGTTTTGAAGTCTCCCATGTATTCCCCTGGAAAAGAAAGTCACCACACAAAACCTCAGTGGATTCCTGTATATAACAAGAATATTATATATTCCCCAAATATATATATATTCCCAAAAGTGTAGTGACTGAATGAAAGGAGGGAACCAAGGCCTGCCTGCATGTGTTTGGTTTTGTGGCCTTTGTAAAGCCCTGTCCATACCCGAGTCACTGGCAAGAGCCTGGCCCTGGGCAGTGGCCTCAACTCTGAACAGTTGAAACAAGACAGTCTCAGTCCATCGGATCGGTCCTAGAATCTGACTTGATGTGGCTGTTGCTTGTATCTATTTAGTTTACTTGTCAAATATTTCTCATGAAACCTAGTTTCAGCTTGCTTTCCCTTCCATCTTTTTTAGAAATTTTTTTAATTGTAGATTGACCCAATACCTTTATTTTATTTTATTTATTTTATTTTATTTTATTTTATTTTATTTTATTTTATTTTGGTACTGGGGATTGAACCCAGAGGCACTCCACCACTGAGCCACATCCCCAGCCCTATTTTGTATTCTTATTTAGAGACAGGGTCTCACTGAGTTGCTTAGGGCCTCGCTAAATTGCTGAGGCTGGCTTTGAACTCGTGATCCTCCTGTCTCAGCCTCCCAAGTGCTGGGATTACAGGCATGCACCACTGCGCCTGGCCCTTTATTTTATTTATTTATCTTTATGTGGTGCTGAGGATCAAATCCAAGGCCTCACGTGTGCTACCAGAGCTCTGTACCAGAGCCACAACCTCAGCCCCTTCGCTTCTATCTTGAGGCTGAGATAGGAACAAGGCCTTCCCAGGCAGGAGCTCCACCCTCTGACCCTCTTTGGCCAGGGCTTTCACCTCTCTGATTGGTGCCATCATTCTGAGGCTGGTGTGTGGCCTCTAGCCCTCTGCTCTCATGACCCTTGGGGAAATGGTCACTGCTGCATCCCAAGTCTGCTGGGTCAGGACTTGGTCAGACAACCAGTTCCTCCCCTCACTTCCTCTGCCCAAGCTGATTGCTTGCTTTGCTTCACTGCAGAGTGAACGCCCACGGTTGAGTTGGGTTCCTCTCACCCCATCCTGCCCAGCCAGTCCCTAAGTGGCAGCGGTAGCTCAGCCCAGGCAGTCCTGGGTGTAGTGGTGTCAGATTCCTCCTGTGAGTCCTCTAAGCAGTGGAGTCCCAGCACACCTTGGAGCTGTGCGGCCCAGGCAAGGTGCTCTGGCCTGGTTCTTGGCAGTTAAGTGGGAACTGAGGCTGCATCCTGTGAGCATCTGGTGCTTAAGACAGGACAAGTGGTGATGGGCAGTGGCTCAGCTGCTGGTCATCACACCAGGATAGTCATCCCTAGATGTTCCTAGAATCCTCACCCAGGTGGGCCCTGACCCCAGCAGGCCCACAGAACCATGCCATCCCTTTTCAGGTGGCTCCTTGGGGATAAAGTGCTCGTCCCTGCCTGGACCAGCCCCACCTGCCTCTTGCATCTGAGACTGTAATTCCACCTAGGACCCTCTGGACACGTGGTCCACCCACACCCCACCCACGCACAAGAGCAGGTCTACTGTTCACCTGAGACCTGGGCCCAGGCAGCTCAGTTACAGGGCAGCCAGCCCCCAGCAGCAGGGGACAGAGAAACAGGCACCCAAACACCAAGCAAGTGGAGATGAGGATGAAGCAATAGAGGGAGCCCAGGGGGAAGAGTTTTGATAAGAAGGTCCCTGGAGCACATGGGTGGCTGAGCAAACAGGTGGAGAAGGCCCCGACCTGGCTGCCTGTCCACTTGGAGCTTGTCCCGATGCAGACTCCCATCAGGATTTTGATTCCACACACCTGATGGTTCCTGGAAACGGGTTCTAAATCACTTCCTCGGAGCTGAAATCACACTTGAGCCTGGGTAGACACTTCTGGGGCAGGAGTCCTGGTGCAGGAGGAGGCTGCACCACTTCACCAGGGCCAAGCCAGCCCCCTTCCCCAGGCCCCCAAGAGGCACATGCCCCGCTGCTCCCTCCTGCTCCCTGCCACTCATGTGCCTCTGCCAGCTTCAAGAAACCACACCCAACTGGTGGCTTCACCCACTCAGTGGCTGGACTCAGTTGCAGACATGCTGGCTGAAGGCCCCCGGGGTGCTGCTGCCAGCTGGGGCCCGGCTAAGACTGCAACTCTGCCTCTCAGCGGCCAGGCCTCAGCTTCTCTGCAGCATGGACACAGCCTGGCCTCTCAGGGGCTGGCCGCCAGGCAGGCCCAGGAGCAATAAGCCACCACACCCCACCTGCTCCACCAGCCAAATCCTGTCCCCACCCATGTGCGCAGCAAGGGTCACAGCCCTGCAGAGCCACGGGGCCATAGACACAGGGAAACAGCTGCCCCAGCTCACAGGCAATCCTGTCCCCCCCCCTCCCCCCCCCCCGTCTGCCTTTTGTCTGCTTCCACGTGCTCACCGCCCCCACTTCCGCCCTCCTCCCATCCTCCACCACTTATTTCTGAAAAGTTATGGTAAGAAAATGAACACAATCTGAAATTAGGTGTAGCAACAGGTGGCCTTGCCTGTCATTCCTTACAGTCATTAGAATGACCTCACACCATCCCAACAGATCCAAGGAAGAAACGCTGGATTATAAAGGTCAGAAAGCGTCCACAAGGCCTGCCTGGGGCATCGCTCGGCATAGGCAGGGCAAGGGCCCATAGAGGAAAATTTGCCCCTCGCCCACAGGAAGGGCCCCATGGGGCCCAGGCTAAAGGCCAGGTAGGTGCCCGGTCCCCTGCACCCTAGGACCCACATCCAATCTGGCTTCAGTCACCACCCTGGTGGCCTCAGGCTCCAGACAGGGCTCGGTTGCTTCCCTCAGGAGCTCTGGAACTAATCATGAAGTCAGGTAGCCCAGGGGCTCTGAGTGGCCCCCACAGAGTGTCCGTGTCTCCCTGGCACGTGGGGGTGCCAGGGAGACACGGTGGGGGTGCCTACCCCCACCTGCTCAGCCTCGAACTACACCGTCCACAGACATCTTGCTCTGCTCCCTTCTGACAGGGAGCAGTGCCAGTCAGGAAGCCAGGACTTCCTCAGCCATCAGAGGGGCAGGAAGCACGAGGCGCCCAGCTCCTGTCCCAGCACTGCCCATGGCGTGACCTGGTCCCAGACACAGCCCCGCCCTGACCTCTCTTCCCCATCTGAGGACCAGCCATCCTCCATTCACCTCTTCCTGTGGGGTATGATCCAGGACACCTGCCTCCTAGGGTTCAACACTGGATCTTCAGCACCAGCTTGGGGTGCTGAGGAAATACTGGTTAGAACAAACCTATGAAATAAAGATAAAAGCTGGGCGTTGTGGCACATGCCGATCATCCCAGGGACTCGGGAGGCTGAGGCAGGAGGATGGTAAGTTCAAAGTCGGCCTCAGCAACTTAGTGAGGTCCTAAGCAACTTAGCCAGACCCTGCCTCTAAATAAAACATAAAAAGGAACTGGGGATGTGGCTCAGTGGCAGAGCACTTGCCTCCACATGGGTTCAATCCTTAGCATCACATAAAAATAAATAAAACAAAATAAAGGCATTCTGTCCATCTACAACTACAAAAAACATTTTTTTGAAAAGCAGGGAGATTGGAGTGTGGCTTGGTGATTAAGCACCCCTGGTGGGTTCAATCCCTGGTACTAAAAAAAGAGAAAGAAAGGAAGGAAGGAAAAAATGGCTACCCCAGAGGGCAGTTTTGATGCATTAAATAAGATACTGTGAGTGAAGCCACAGTCTGACCCACAGGAAGCCACACAAATGTTTGCTTCATTGTTTTCAGAATCAGAAAATGTTGGTGCTGCGGTGGGCTATTCACCAGGCCAGCTGGAGCCTCTGTTTCCCCAGTAAAATGGAGTGTTGGCTGGGTGACCTAAAGAGCCCTCCCAGCTACCCTGATGGAGAAGCATGGAGAGCAGGAGTCGGAAGCCTACAGAGAGGCCTCCCTGGAACCTTGGCTTGGTGTTTGGGGTCGGGGTAGGAGTTGTTCTTTGGGTTCTGGTTTTCATTTTCGTTTGGTACTGGGGACAGAACCCAGAGGCCATCTACCACTGAGTCATATTCCAGCCCTTTTCATTTTATTTTGAGTCTAGGTCTTGCTAAATTGCTGACTGGTCTCAAATTTGTAATCCTCCTGCCTCGGTCTCCTGAGCAGCTGGGATTATAGGCGTGCGCCACTCCACCCGCTCCTCCAAAGTCTTTTATTGCAATTTGACATTACTCGTAACAGCCCCAAAGAGGAAACAACCCAAATGCCCATCTGCTGAAAGGATAAATAAAGTGTGGTCTCTCCATACGGAGGCATGTTCTTCACCCATAATAAAGGAAAGAAGCAGCAATACACGCTTCAACAGCCGGGCGCGGTGGTGCATGCCTGTAATCCCAGCACTTGGGAGGCTGAGGCAGGAGGATCACAAGTTCAAAGCCAGCCTCAGCAACTTAGCGAGGCCCTAAGCAACTCAGTGAGACCCTGTCTCTAAATAAAATACAAAATAGGGCTGGGAATGTGGCTCAGTGGCTGAGTGCCCCTTAGTTTAAAAAAAAAAAAAAAAAAAAAGTTGTTTTGAAAAAAGAGAAGGAGCTAGTCGCACATTTGTAATCCCAGCAACCCAGGAGGCTGAGATGGGAGGATGGCAAGTTTGAGTTCAGCCTGGGCAATGTTGTGAGACCCTGCCTCAAATTTTTAAAAAAATGGGGGTTAGGGTTGCGGCTTACTGGTAGAGTGCTTGCCTAGCACGGGGGAGGCACTGGGTTCGATTCTCAGCACTGCATAAAAATAAATAAAACAAAGGTATTGTGTCCATAAACAACCACCAGATAAAAAAAAAAAAAAAAGGACTGGGGATGTGGTAAAGTGCCCCTGCTACCAAACAAGAGAGAGACAGAGACAGAAGGGAGGGATCGCCGCTTCCAGGAGTAGCAAAGATGATTAGATTTTCCCTCCCCACGTAAGCAACTAAAGCATCAGACCAAACACACGAACCCGTGGTCTTCTGACATGGACAGGAGGCAGCAGAGATGGGGAGCCCTGGAGGCGGGAAAGATGAAGCTGATTTCCCCTGCTCACTGCCTGCTGAGCCTCAGGAATGGGAAACCCCAGCAGAGACCACAGGAAAAAGAGCTCCAGGGTGCAAGAATAGGAGGCATGAGTATCAGGAAGAAGCCTGGGTGCGGTGGCGCACGCCTGTAATCCCAGTGGGTCTGGAGGCTGAGGCAGGAGGATCCTGAGTTCAAAGCCAGCCTCAGCAACTTAGCAAGACCCTGTCTCTAAATAAAAAATAAAGTACTGGGATGTGGCTCAGTGGTTAGGTGTTCCTGGGTTCAATCCCTGGTGCAGCTGCGGGGGAGGGGGAGGGAAAAGAGGAAAGGAAAGAAGAAGGGCATCAGGGAGGAGGAGGAGAAGGAAAAGGAAGAAGGAGGGAAAAGGAGGACGGTGAAAAGGAGGAAGAGAAGGAGGAGAGAGAAGAAGTATCAGGAAAGAAGAGGAGCTGCCCAGACAGGCTGCCCTCCACTGACTCTGATGAGTGAATACAGGTGACTCAATGACCCCAGGCAGGGAAAAAACCACCACAGAGGAGCAGATAAAACAATCTGCAACTGGGCATGGTGGTGCTGGCCTGAAATCCAGTGAGGCAGGAGGATCACAGGTTCAAGGCCAACCCTAGGACTTTAGCGAGAACCTGTCTCAAAATTAAAAAATCGGCTGGGGATATAGCTCAGTTGGTAGAATGCTTGCCTCGCAAGGACAAGCCCCTGGGTTCAATCCCCAGGACCAGAAAAAAAAAAAAAAATTAAAAAAATAAAAGGGCTGGGGATGTGGCTCGGTAGGAGAGCACCCCTGGGTTCCATCTCTAACCAAAAAACAAAAAAAAAAAAAAGCAGATTAGACACTAACAAACTGAAGACCTAGAAACAGGAGCCACCCCACACACAATAACAGCCACAAGAGAAGAGAGGCTGCAAAAATGAATAGAAAAGGAGCAAGACGGTGTCCGCATGCATTTTCAGGGACAGCAGCTGCAGAGCAGCAGCCCCTGAGGACCCCCATGGAGCTGCAGGGAAGCGTGGCCCTCCCAGGTTAATGGCTCCTTGATGAGACTTTTCCTGCAGCCCTGGAAACTGTGGAAGGCATCCAGTTAGCCACCACCCCAAATCTGCCAACTGTGCTTTGGGAAGGAAGAGAGACAAGTGGGCAGGAGGAAGAGGAAGAGGCTACTGGCCGGTGCCCAGTGCCCCAGCCCAGGCCCCGAGGCTGCCCTCAGTCCGACTCTCTTAGATGCTCTGGCCCATGGAAAGCTGGCTTCCCGCTGCCACCAAGCAAGTCCCCCCTGCACAAGGCCTGCTTCCTCTGGGTACAAGGGGGAGCTGACTTATGGAGATTCTTGGGCCCCTCCCAGTCCTAAGCTCTGCACTTCCCTGGAGAACAGCTCCCAAGTGCTAGAGGCCTAGGGCTGGGCTCAGCAACCACCAAAGAGGACCCCTTCCCAAGGCAGCCGCCTTCCACTGGGAGCCCCACCTGCCCCTTCTCCATCCCCAGCTCTTCCTCCCCCAGACTCCCCTCCTCTGAAAGCCTTCCAGAGAGGCCCAGGACTTCCAGGTGAGGTGACTTTCTCCCTATTTTTGGCCTCCACGGCAGAAGACACCCTGACATTCCTTCTTCCTTCTTTCAGCGACAGACTTTCTAAGCTGCAGCTGATCTCTCAGCCTGTCCTGGGACCGCCCCCTGGTGTGAATACGTCCAATCAAATGTGGGTACAGGATCCTAGAGAGCCTGCCCCCAGCAGCCACCTGGGCCCTCCCCACCCTTCCCTCTTCCTTGGCCTTCTTGGGTCAGAAGGACCAGGTGAAGGGACCTTCTCCCTATCTTTGGCCTCCATGGCCTCCTGCACCAGCAGGGACAGCCTGGGACCCAAAGGAGGTGCTGGAGAGCAGCCGCCAAGCCCACCCCAGACCCACCCCCAGGTTCTTAGAGCCACAGTTTCTGAGGGTCTCTGTCACCCTCAGCTGCCCCAACCTAACTGGGGTGGAGCTTGGCTACCCCTTCCGGAAATCTCTTCCCTCTGGCTCCTCCTGCTCCAGCCTCCCAAGCAGAGGCTGACCTGAGGCCTGTGTCCTCTCCCTGTTGCCCCGCCGGGCCGCAGGGATGCTCCACACGATGACTCTGCTCTGAAGCCACTGCCACACCCCACTGGGCTCTAGGCTCATAGCCTCAGACTCGCTGACTCACCCAGCCCCACCCTAACCCCGCCCAGGTACCCAGGTACAAAACCCTTTGCCGTCTGTGAGACATCCGCTCGTCGCCAGGTCCTGCCCAATCCGCACCTTCTACCGCTGCCTGGGTCCTCTCCCCTAGTGGCACCGCAGCCTCGTGGTTGAACCCCTGGCCTCTTGGCCCCATGGCCCTCCTCTCCTGCTCTCGCCTGGCAGCCAGAGGGAACTGCAGGCATCCGAGATGAAGGGAAGTAACCCAAGTGGCAGCATTTTGCCCAAGCTCCTCGCCTGGCGTCCAGGCTCCCAGCCCTTTTTTTTTTTTTTTAAGTTTGAGTCAAGGTCTTCCTAAGTTACTGAGGCTGTCCTCAAAGCATGTGATCCTCCTACCTCAGCCTCCCAAATCACTGGGATTACAGTTGCGCACCACCGTGCCCAGTCCACATGCTCTCCTACAACACAACCCTGAATGGTCCCATGCAGCGGTGGGCATCTGCAAACTCTCCCCTTGAACCTGGGCAAAACGTAACACCTGCCTCGGCCAACAGGAAGCAGCAGAAGCGACCTCCAGTCTTCCAGAGCCAAGTCATAACAACACCTCTCACTTGCTGGGTGTGGGGTGCACCCTGATTTCAGCATCCGCCTCAGCACACACCAGCCCCCTCCATGCCACCCCCACTGCAGGAGCCTGAGCTGAGGGAGCACAGATCCCCTCCCAGTCCCTCTCACCACCCAAGGCCCCCAACATCTGCTGGAGGCTGGTGTCCCAACCCGCAGCTCCCCAGAAGAGAAGGTTCCCCTGGCTATTCCTCCTAGGGTGGGGAGCAGCTCAGCGGGGTGCCAGATCAGCGGGACGCCCTCGCTGCTGCCCTGCGTGGGTCTTGTTCCAGACAAGAGCTGAGGCCCTGGCCATTGTCACTAACACGGCCACACCTGCTGGACGCTGGACTCCGGAACAACAGAGGGATCCCCGTGTCCTCGAGAAGCGGGCTCAGGCAACGCACGCCGGGATCCATGGCTCCATTTTACAGATGAGCTCAAGGTCACACCTCCTGAGTGGAGGGGCCCAGGGCTCTGCGATCGGGGACCTCCTGCCACACAGCTGGCAGGACACTCAGCTTCCTGCGCGAGGCGATGGCTTCAGGCCCTTGGGCATGCAGGATGTTCTTGTTCTCAACTTGAGCAAAAAGCTCCCGGTGCCATTCCAGGCAGTGCCGGGGAGAGCGCGGAGAAGGCGCATGCGCAACTGGGGGAGGGGCAGCAGGACCCAGGAATTGTCCTCCAAGCCATTTAGCCCAGAGGCGCCTGCAAAGGGTCCTTGCGCACAGCAGTGTCTGCATTCATGATGGACGAGGACGATGCGAATGATGAGACCAGACGTCCGCAGGGCCCGGTGCCAGAGACAGTGAGGTCTGCGGGTGCAGATAAGGAAAATGCACCTTTGTTAGGTGACAACTCAAGAGGTAGCCGTGGGGAGGGAGCGGCTTTCCCGTGTGCAAACAAATAAAACAGAACCGTTTCACCCATGGTGGGAGTGTAAGTTGCTGCTACTAGCGTTGCAATGCTGCAGTTTGGAGGCGCCTCAAAAACTAAACATGAGCTGGGTGAGATGGTGCAGGCCTTGAATCCCAGTGACTCAGGAGGCTGAGGCAGGAGGATCACAAGTTAGAGGCCAGCCACAGCAACTTAGTGAAGCCCTAAGCAATTTAGCAAGACCCTGTCTCAAAATGAAAAATAAAAAGTGCACGGAATGTGGCTCAAGGGTTAAACCTGTCCCTGGTTTCAATCCCCAGTACCCAAAATAAATAAGTAAATACAGAATTACTGTCTGATTTAGAAATTTCACTTCTGGGTGCAAACCCAAAAGAATTGATCTGTTTGAGGCCCTGCAGTCTTCATCACAGCAGATTTTTTTTATTTTTTATTTTTTGGTACCAAGGATTGAACCCAGGTGTGCTGCTCATCCACTAAGCCACATCCTCAGCCCTTTTGTAGTTTTTGTTTAGAGACAGGGTCTCACTAAGTTGCTCAGGGCCTTGCTAAGTTGCTGAGGCTGGCATTGAACTTGCAGTCCTCCTGCCTTAGCCTCCTGAGCAGCTGGGATTACAGGCGTGGCCACTACCCTCTGCACAGTTATTCACAACAGCCGAAAGGCAGAGGTATCCACGTCCCCTGATGGATGAAT
>JAJEJO010001119.1:295681-317162 GCA_020662805.1 Glaucomys volans
TCAGTGGCCGAGTGCCCCTGAGTTCAATCCCTGGTTCAAAAAAATATTTAATTTACAAACAAGAAGAAGAAGAAGAAGAAGGCTATAGGTTCAGCACTATCTACTGATCAGAAAATGAAGACCATGTCAGCCCAAGGATCTGGGGATTGACCAGACCACCATTAGCCCAACCGATGTCATTCCTACATACCTGTCTTACCACCCGCCAGGTGTCCTTTAAGAAGAGTCGCATCTCTTACCCTGGTAAGGCCATGATCTCACTTGAATTGGGATCCACTTCCTACATGAACCCTATCTATGCCTGACTGGCAGGGGCTGAGATTCTGTTCTGTTCTCCCTGGTCCTGAGCCGAGACCCCCTTCTCCCTGGGAGCTCCTGGGACCCTTCTTCAGGGACTGAGTGGCTTAACAGCTGACACTTACCCTTTCCCAGTCCTGCAGGCTGGGAGACTGGGATCAGGCAGTTGGGCCTCTCTCCACAGCTCACAGATGCCACCCCTGTGTCCTCACGTGGTCCTCCCTCTGTGTCCCATTCCCCACACTTTTTCTTAGTACCAGGAATTGAACCCAGGGGCTTTACCACTGAGCCACATCCTCAGCCCCTTTTTTGTATTTTATTTAGGGACAGGGTCTCACTGAGTTGCTTAGGGCCTTGCTAAGTTGCTGAGGCTGGCTTTGAACTTTCAGTCCTCCTGCCTCAGCCTCCAAAGTTACTGGGATTGCAGGCGTTAGGACTTCAACATAGGAATTGAGATGGAGGGCCACACGATCCAGCCCACTGCAAGGCAAGAACTAGTTAGGATGTGTAAAGGGGCTTATTTATCTGGTACATAGTGAGGGGTGTCAATGCCTTAAAAATTTCAGAAAGGTATAAAACCTCAAAAGATTTACTTCTGGGGTAACTCTAAGGCTGAGGCAGCCCTGGACTTTTATATTTTAGGGTCCCCTTTGATTTCATACCCTATTTATGACCTTAATGTTGTACTAACTGTAATGCTTTTTGTTTGTTTTGGGGTACCAGGAATTGAACTCAGCATACTCTTGACCACTGAGCCACATCCCCAGCCCCTTTTTTGTATTTTATTTAGAGACAGGGTCTCATTGAGTTGCTTAGGGCCTCGCTCAGTTGCTGAGGCTGGCTTTGAACTCGCGATCCTCCTGCCTCAGCCTCCTGAGCAGCTGAGGTTACAGGCATGTGCCACCGTGCCCGGCACTAAGGGTAATGTTGATTCTACCATTGTAACCAGAGCCCAGGGCTCTAGCTCCAGTTAGGGGTCCCTGGAAGGCGGGTCTCCTGCCTGTGGCGGGTAGAGGGGTCAGGCCTGGGTCCAGGAAGTGGGAGGGGACTGTGGACCCTCCTCCCCAATCTGTCCCCACTGCTTCTTGGAGGAGCTTCTCTCCCTGGGCTAAGCCAGGGCCACCTCTGAGGGGCTTGAGTTTCAGGCCAAATGCTCAGCCTGGCCCACGGCTCCCAGACCTCCCTCTGGGAGACCCCATCTGCTCCCTTCTGCTTTCGCTGCCCCCAGGGCCTCCGAGCCCTCCACAGGGCCCAGGGAGGCCGGGATCCAACTGCCCGTTACTCAGAGAGAGAAACACTTTGACCCCAGCAGGGTCCCTTCCCAGCCTCCCCCACCTTATGAGCCCCCCAAAGTCATCATTTGAGGGAAAAACACTTGACTTTAACAACAGTGAGGTCGGCTCTCCTCTTTCAAGTGGGAAAGGCCTCACTGGGTCTGAGGGGTGGAGGGGTTCTCCCTCGAACCCCTCGAGGCCCTGAAGAAGGAATGGGGGGCGGGAGACCTGGAGGGCGTCCCATGGAGACGAGTCTTGGAAGCTCACAGTTCTCACCCACTGGAGACCGCTGAGTCCTCAGGGCTTGGTCCCGCCCAAGTGAGGCGTCCTGAGGGCCTGGCCCTTGGACAGCAGCGGGAGCCCAGGGAGACCGAGGGCTGCCCAGCGCTGCCCACCTGCTCAGCCTCTGCTCTCCTGCACCTGATGGGGGAGGAAGGACCTGGGCCACAGGGAGGCCTCTCCTTTCCTTGCTCTTTCCTGAAAGTGCCACTGAAGGTTTCCCATAGTGATCCTCTACGGTCACGGTTAACCCCAAGTCTCCCAGAGTCCTGACCGCAGTCCCTTCAGCTCCCTGGGGACTCCTCAGGCCTGCTTTCCCATCTGTGCGATGGGAAGTGGGACTTCGCCATCCCACACTGCAGGCTTAGGGACACCACCCTCAGAGCCGTGGGGGTCCCTGGTGGCCCCTAACTTGGCTGGGAGAAATGACAGGGTCAGGGTGCAGGGGACAGGTTGGTATCCTGAGGGCCAGTGCAGTCAGTCACTGAGGACTGTGTGCTCGAGCTGTGGATTGAACCCAGGGATGCTCTCCCATGAGCTACATCCCCAGCTCTTTTCTTTAAAAAAAGGAAGTAAGTTTGTTGTTAATTTTTTTAATACATACAGAATGCATTTTGATTCATTGTACACAAATGGGGTACAGCCTTTCCTTTTTCTGGTTGTACACGAAGTAGAGTCACACCATTCGTGTAATCGTACATGTACATAGGGTAATGATGTTTGTCTCAGTCCACCATTTTTCCTTTTCCTCCCCTCATTTCCCTCTACACAATCCAATGCTCCTCCATTCTTCCCTTCATCATCCACTATGTATCATCATCCACTTATCAGAGAAAACATTCGGCCTTTGGTTTTTTGGGATTGGCTTATTTCCCTGAGCATGATATTCTCCAACTCCATCTGTTTACCTGCAAATGCCATAATTTTATTCTGCTTTATGGCTGAGTAATATTCCATTGTGTATATACCACAGTTTCTTTATCCATTCATCTACTGAAGGGCATCTAGGTTGGTTCCACAATCTAGCTATTGTGAATTGAGCAGCTATGAACATTGATGTGGCTATGCCATTGCAGTATGCTGATTTTAAGTCCTTTGGGTATAAACTGAGGAGTGGGATAGCTGGGTCAAATGGTGGGTCCATTCCAAATTTTCTGAGGAATCTCCACACTGCTTTCCAGAGTGGCTGCACCAATTTGCATTCCCACCAGCAATGTAGGAGTGTGCCTTTTTCACCACATCCACCCCCAGCCCTTTCTATTTCTTATTTTGAGACAGGGTCTCCCTAAGTTGCTGAGGCTGATCTCACACTTGCAATCCTCCAGCCTCTGCCTGCAGAGCTGCTGGAATTACAGGCGTGTCTGTGGTTGTGTGTGCACAGATCTTGTGTCTGCGTGTCTATGCATGCAACATGCTCTACGCACCCTGCACCTATTGCGCGTGTATGCATCTGACTACACGTATCTATATGTGCATTTGCTTGTGCATGCACACGAGTCTGGGTGTGTGCAAGCTCACAAGCGTGTTTGTGTGAGAGAGTTTTGTGTACAGAACCCCTGAGGAAGTAAAGGAGACTCTGAGCTGGACTGCAGCCACGTGCCCTGGGAAACCTCAGAACTTGCCTCCATGGAAGAGACCCCCCAGGGGGAAAAGGCCAGGAAGCAGGGAGCAGGGTTCCCTGGTGTTCCCTGTGGGCGTCCCAAGTGCCCTCCAGTCTCCCTCCTCCGCTTGCCTTCATGTGTGAGTGTCCCCTGGACCTCAAACCCAGACCTACCTGGAACCACATTTCCTTCCCCCTACCCTGGGAAGTCCTGTGCTTATACAGGTCTCTGCCGGAGGGCTCTTCTGTCCTTTGCCCTGGGCTAGGCACTACCTACTGTTCCCTAGAGAACTAGAACTAGGAATGACCCTTCTGCATCTCCACCAGACCCTGGCCTCCCGTCAGCCCCTGCATTGCAGCTGCCCACATCTGCAGAATGAATTCTGAAACAGCTGGCGGCTCCCGGACTGGGGGACCAGCCCCAGGGCCATTCCAGAGTTGGGCCCCACCCCCAGCGCAGCCCCCACTGTGGTCTGCCTTTGACTCTTGAGGGTTTCATCTGTCCCTCCATGTCACCGACACTTCTCTGCCTTTGGGTCTGGCTTCAATGGGGCAGAGCCAGAGACCCCTGAGGGCCAGCATTCCCTGCACCACCACCTGTCCCTGTCAATCTCACCACTCCCACTCCCAGGGACCGCCAATCACAGCGCGGGCCTCCCCATTCCCTCATCAGTGGCCAATAAGCGCCTCTCCCGCTGGCCCACACTGGGCCTGGGCCAGGTGGGACCAGGGTCACCCTCCATTCTGGCCTGGTTGGTGGGTACCGGCTGGTATGGGGCTCCACCATGCAAGATTGTTAACTCTGCCCTTCGCCTCAATTTACCCCTCTGTAAAATGGAACCCTAGGGAAGCCCCAGCATGAAATGGTAACACACAAGGCCCCAGTCCAAGGTCTGCCCCTCCGAGTCCTGGCAGAAGCTGGCCCCATGGAGGTCAGCCAGACAAGGGCATGGGCTCAGGATCTGGGTCCAAGGCTGCCTGGAGACAGGCCTCCAAGCTTAGCCCAACCTGCATGTCATTTGTGGGGTATAAGTACTGGAGCCTCAATCAGAGCCCTTTACAGTCAGGGAAGGGAGGGGAGGTCATGGGCCAGGAGTGCCTGTCAACTGAGGGTAAAGGTGGTCTGCGGTGCATTACCCTTGACCTGCACTTGACTATTCCGTGTGGGAGCAGGAGTGTGAATCCTACCCCAGGCCCAGCAGTCTGGCTGCACAAGAGCTCACCCCCTTGGGGAGCTCACAGGCCACCCACCTCAGCCAGGGCCGGCCTTCCTTCCCGGCCTCCCCGACCCTGGTCCCAGGCGCCCTGCCTCCCCTCGAAAGACACACAGGCTGCTCCAGAGGTGCAGACTCGCAGTATTTTATTTTGCTTTTTTCCAGTTCGAAGCTACTATCATGGACATTTGGAGTTATACAAATGACACTTACAAAAAAATAAAAGACCAAGACACCTAGAATGAGATGCACGGTGGAAGGGGAGGCGCGGGGCAGGTGGCCGGGAGCCCGGAGGGCAAGGCTCACCCAGAGCTCCCAGCTGAAGGGACACTGGCTTCATCCTGCCCAGGGGACCCGAGGTGTCAGGCACGGAGCACCAAACATGCCAGGCTCTGGCTGAGGCATGGGGCCCAGGGCTGGGGTGGGCGGGAGGGAGGGAGGGCGGGCACCAGCTGGGGAGGTGGGGGCAGGTGCCAAGGCCCTGCCAGGACCACTCACGACTACAACCAGGCTTGCCGGGGCGTCTCCAGCAGTAACGTTTCATTAAAAAAAAAAAAATACTGATTTGGTCATTTTCTGCTTCCAGTCAGGCCAGAGTGAAAGGAGAGAGATGGGAGCAGGACCCCACCCACCCCAGAACGCACAGACAGAGCCTGCAGCCTGCTTCAAGCCAGGGAGCCAGGCTGGGCCTCTGGCACTCTCTCGCCATCCAGCCAGGACCCAAAAAGCACACTCAGCAAGCCCTGGCCCCCCGGAAGCTGCCCTCCTGAGCAGGCGAGCAGGACTGGGCTCCAGGGAGGAGCCGCCTCGGGCTGGGGGCCGGGGAGAGGCCGTCAGGAGGGACAGGAAATTCCAGTTAAAAGTCCCGCCGTGCCCAGGGGCCTCCGAGCCCCCCACTTCTCAGCCACCTCCCGGGAAATAAGGCTCAGAGTCGTCTGAGGTCAGAAGAAAGAGGTGGCAGCCTCGCCCCATGGCAGAAGAAGACAGAGGGACCTGAAGTCCCTCCAAGGAATGGGCTGTGCTGCTGACCCCTGGGGAGGGGGGGTGGTCAGTAGGGGCAACAGGTGGGGCACCGTTTTCTCTGGGGTTTCCAGTTTCAAAGGCAAGGGGCTCACCACCTGCCACAGGGCCACCTGAAGAAGAAGGTTAGCAGGAGGGACCGGAAGAGCCCCCAAGTGGCCCGGGGCGGCCCTAGTACTCCCACAGCGAGGCGGGATCGATGGTCTCTGCACAGGCCTTCAGGACCCCAGCGTGGTCCCCCTTCAGATAGCGCCCGCCCACCTTGATGGCCACCTTGTTGTAGTCGCAGAACTCGAAGAAGAAGTCGACGGGGACGTCACTGCTGCTGGTGACAGAGGAGTCGCTGCCCACCATCCAGTACTTGCCCGTGGAGTCTGGGGAGGGAGGGCCCGTCAGGCTGTGCCCTGCATGCTCCCCACAGCACCTGCCCTCCACTGCCACCCACCATCCTCTTCAAGGACCAAAGTCCCCCACCGCCCATCAGTTTCCAGAACCGAGCAGGGTCCACGTCCCCCATCACCCTCCTGCCCATGCTGGACAGATGAATGGGGCTCTGGACTCGATTCATCTACTCTGGAGTCGGGGGTCCCCCCACCCTGGCCTTCAGTTCTGCAGCTGAGGTATGTCCACTGGGCATCCCTCCCTGCCCCTCTGTCCAGGGCGAGCAGGGAAGCCCCCCATACAGACAGCAGGGAAAGGGCGGTTCCCCATGCAGCGCCTCAGGGACCACAGGACACCCATCCCTGGGGCCAGGCAGGGCCAGCGTGCTCCCTGGCTGGCACCTTCCAGAAGAACCTGCCTTTGATGTTATAGGCGCCGTCATTGAACTCCAGTTGGAAGACGTCATAGTTGGAGCGATTGGCATCCAGGGTGCCGGTCATCTTACGGCAGCCGATGAAGCCGTGTTCCCCACGAAACACAATTATGGGGCGGTTGATCAGCTTCATGAGGAACAGCTCCGAGTCCCCTGTCCCAGGAGGAGGGGGGCAGTGAGCCTCATGACAAGGGGCAGAGTGGGAGCTGGGACACCAGGGTACAGCTCAGAGAAGGAGCACCAGAAACTGGGGGTCACACAGCAGCCAGTCCTTGGCGTAGGGCCAGTTTAAGGGGATGCCCAGCACCATGTGGGGCTTCAGGTGGGGCTGGTAAGTGACCATGGTGTGCCTGACCCTCCAGGCTCCAAGGCAGCACCAGGAGACCAGAGACAGTGTGCACCCAAAGGCAGCTAGCTACCTGCTGTCTCCACCGAGGCGGCCAGCTGCCCATTCTTCTTGGCGGTCACGAACTTGCCATTGGACGCCCTCAGTGTGATGCGCCGATCTCGCCACTCGATGTCAAAGAAGCAGCTGGCATTCCTGGGGACAGTGGGAGAGGGTCAGGGGCCTTCGGGTGGCATAAGACGGGCCAACATGAGTGCCTGAGGTGGGGCCAGGGTGGTGGGCACTCACTTGGTGGACGCAGTGGACTGCACGCCCCCAGTGGACGTCAGCGTCCAGTACTTGCCCATGTGCGTGCGGAAGGCACACTTTCTGGTGTCGCGGTCGATCTCCAGCTGGAAGGTCTCCTGGTCGGTCTCTTCATCCTGATTGGCCGACAGATCCATACCTGTGGAGAGAGAGCCCTTGGCTGGTAACAGGGCACCCGTGTCCCCTGGTTCTGGCTGACCAAGGCCCGCCCTCAAATGTTAACACACAGTGACCCCACAGGGGAGGGGTCCTGGAGACCCTGGGCCCACACACCTGGCAGCAGACAGGACCCAGGCACAAAGGCAGAGCTGACCGTCAAGGGCCCAGGTCACTGTGCCATCCACCTGCCTATCTCTGACCACAGAAGCCCGTAGGGGCCGGGGGTGGGGTAGCCCAGAGGCCCTGGGTTCCTTCCACCCCCAGCACCAAAACCCCAAACCAAGGAAACAATCGAGAAGAAGTAAGACCTTTGAACAAAGCCACCACAAAGACGCTCCCTGGAGCCAGGTGAGCCAACCTGAGCACGACCCAGGGTGGGACATTAAAGACTGGCTGCTGAGAATGCGTGTTGTGGTTACATAAGGAATGGCCTTGTTTTTTAGGTACAGATGGAAGTATTTCAGGATAAAACGCCCTGGTGTCAGGGATTTGCTTTAAATACAACCAAAAACATCATCTAAAGGCGCAGATGGAGATATTTTGGCAGAACATGGCCTGCTGGGGGAGGTGGGGCGCAGGCGGTATATGGGGGTTCGTTAAGTCTTCCTGCTTCCGCATACGTGTGAAATCTAAAGGAGTAAGACATGAGAGCGCATGTTCCTTCCAGAACATTTAGAAAACTCATAAAAGCATAAAAATGAAGTCACGCCCCCTCGCAGAACTCGGAACCCGGACACCCCCACTCTACTGCAGCATGCTCTCTGCCCAGGTGGGCGTCTGGGCCTGCGGGCTGATGTGCCCATCTGTGCACATCAGGACGCAGCCGCTGTGGCCACACTGATCCTTGGTAGGGCTCGGCCCACCCCCACCGCGGTGCAGCCCTGAGCCCTGCCACTTAGCCAGCGGATTCCTCCAGCTAGAACCTGGAGGAGGGTCCCCAGAGGGTGTGGCAGGTGACATCCAATAGATGAGAGGAGGGCTGGCAGGTCCTGGAGCCCACAGGGAGGGACCCACCTTTAGTTCATGTCCCCCCGAGGGGCTGGGGGTGCCACAGCCATCTAAACACCAACACTGTCCCTAAGTGCCAGGCAGAGGAGACCCTCAGCCCTGCTGGACAAAGAGCAAGACTGAGCCTGAGGGTGCATATCCTTGGTCCAAGGTCACATGGTGAAAAAGTGAGGGGTCGGTGGCTCTCAGGAGGGGAGGGGAACAGACCCCCTAGTCATGCCCTCCTTCCTCTCACCCAGCCTTCCCTCTAGGGATGCGGCCTGGGATGAGGGTCCCGAAAGCCCTGGCCCTGCCCTTCTTGGAACCTCTGGGTCTCTCGCCTGTCTCCTGGGACCCTGTTGGGGAATGGATCCACCACCATGCCCCTGGGAAGCACCAGAAGAGAATGAGTCGGCAGGGGCAGCCGCACCCCAGGGGCACACTCCCAGCAGGGGTCTCTCCTTGCTCAGACCACACCAGTGATAGGACTCCCAAAGCCAGCAGAGCTGCCTCAGAGGCCAAGGGCTCCTGGAACAGAAAGGAGCCACACAGGGCACCTCCCGCCATCCCGCAGTCTGCCCAGAAAGGGGCTATGAGTCCACAGGCAGACAAGCGCCCAGGCAGCCAGGCCAGCTGGGCAGAGGGCTCACCCCACTGGAGGAGGCCACAGGGCAGGCCCCTGCTGCGCTGGCCACAGGGCTCCATGGCCCAATGCATGGTGATCAGGGGAACATCCCTTGGGACCACCCCAGCAGGACACAGGAGGCGTCGGTTCCCCAGGAAGGACAGGAGGGGAAAGGAAGCGGCATAGTGGAACTGGACCTGGGGCTGAGGGCCAGCCTTGCGGATGGATGACAGGTACTACCAACCCATCAGAGCAGACGCACACCTGTGCAGGAATGGACCCCATCCACCAGAATCTCCCAGCAGCCCTGTGAAACTGACACCAACATCATCCTACCAGACAGGGCCACTGCTCGCCCGGGGCCATGCAACTACCACCTCTGCTCAGGTCCCCACCATCTTCGGGTGGCATCCAGTGCTCAGAAGGTGGTGGCGCACACCTGTAATCCCAGCACTTGGGAGGCTGAGGCAGGAGGATCAGGAGTTCAAAGCCAGCCTCAGCAACTTAGCGAGGCCCTAAGCAACTCAGTGAGACCCTGTCTCTGAATAAAATACAAAATAGGGCTGGGGATGTGACTCAGTGGCCCAGTGTCCCTGAGTTCAATCCCTGGTTCCAAAAAAAAAACAAAAAAAAAAAGAAGAAGAAGGTTGGATGAAAGGTCTCCGCCAGCCAGGACCACCCCTGAGCAAACACCTTCAGCGAACCCTGCCTCAGCTTCCCTGCACCCAAAGAGTCCCATCTCTCCATTCCACAGGAAGCCCTCAGGGGCCTGGGGCCAGGTCCACCCCAGATCCTTCCTCACCCCCTGCCCCCTGCCCGGGGCAGGAAGGGGTGGGGAGGGGAGATGGCCTCACGCACCCACCCACCCAGCAGGGCCCTCCAAGGCCCCACCCAGCCCAGAAAGGCCCCACTTGGCCTTGTTGCCTCTAATTGGGCGCTGTTACTATGGGAACGGGTTTTCTGTGGGATTCTTCTCTTCATCAACAGCAGCACAGAAAACCTGAGTCACGGGCTCACAGGGGCCCTGAGGAGCCAGGAGGCTCTTCAGGAGCCCAGGACACATCCCCTGCCCTCCAGGAAGCCCTGGGCTCCTGCCTGTCCTCCATCCCTGCTCCCAGACCCTCTGCCACTCTCTGGGGGCTCAACCGGGGCATTCCCTCCCTGAGGTCACCTTCCTAACTCCTGGGGGCCTGGGGGTGTTCCAGACCTTAGTTCCCAATTCCCCTGGCCTGTCCAAAACAGGCACTCCCCTGAACCCGTCCTGACTAGGGGAGGAGCTGGAATCATCCACCACCTCTTTCCAGGCAGCTTCGAAGCCTCCTCCGTCTTCACACAGGCCAGTTGCTTCTGTGAAGTCCAGCCTGACCAGGCCCTGTCCCAGGGCACTTCCAGAGCCAGGCTGGGTGCGGAGCTCAGACGCAAGGGGAAGACTCAAGTGGCAAAACCTAAGGTCAAGTGACCAGAAGAGAGGCTGTGAGGCCAGACGGAGTGCGTGGGGTCTAAGCAGCGCCACACAGGTGAAGATCCTGAGCAGGAAAGGGCCGCCACCTGGGCTGGCCCAGCCTCAAGGTGACAGCTCCTCCCAGGAATACGGCCTGCCCCAAGGAGCCCGTGCACTTCCCAGATGGGGAAACTGAGGCCAGCAAGCAGGAGGCAGCTTCTGCAAGCAGCACCCGCCCCCGCAGGCCCGGTTGTGCACATCCTGCAGGGATGATTCACAGCCCCGCCCGCTGAGCCCCAGGATCCTCCTCCTTCCTGGCTGGCGGTTCCCAGCATGTGCACAGCCCAGCCGCCTTCCTGCCACGAAGGCCTGTCCAAGATGGCCTCCGAAGACACGCCCCCGACCCCTGCTGGTCCAGGGTCCAGGGTCCTGTGTCACCTCCATCCCACCCTGGAGGCCCTATGTGGGGGGCACTGGTTGATAGAGAGAGTAGAGGCTCAAGCCTCCCCACCCCCCACTTCACATCCCTTTAAACTCCAAGATGAGCCAGGACGGCCTGACTCCAATTGAAGGCTCCTCCTGAAACCATAACTGAATCAGCCTGAATCATAACTGTGGGGCCCCAGTGAGCCTTACCACAGAGGGGAGATCTGCCCGGACTCGCCAAAAACACCCTCAGGCTCTCTGTTCCTCCTTGGCCCCCAAGGACCAAGGCCACCTGCTCTAGTCCCATCCTCCCCAGGGCAGCAGGCTCTGGACACAGCCCAGAAGTCACAGAGAATATCTGTGTTAATGAGTACTATCCCAGTCCTGTGGCCCTGCAAGTCCCCCTGGCCCCACCTCCCAACTTCACAAGCTTCATCCCAGCCACAGTGGGCTTTCTCTGTGCCTTCCCGCCACAGGGCCTTTGCACAGACTGTATCCGCCACTGTTCCACACTTACTGCAGCTACTTCACTCTCAAGATCAGCTCAAGTGTCCCCCTCAGAAAGGACCAACCCCTCCCATACAATCTGAGACCCTGATCTCAG
Source organism: Glaucomys volans (assembly GCA_020662805.1). Lineage (NCBI taxonomy): Eukaryota > Metazoa > Chordata > Mammalia > Rodentia > Sciuridae > Glaucomys > Glaucomys volans. Next base: position 307,074 of record JAJEJO010001119.1, read on the forward strand.
ATTGTAAGAAAGACCCCCAGTCTTTCTCCTTGGTATCTCAATCATATCCCCAAGAGAATGTAAGCTCCATTCCTTCTCCACTCACATCTCAGCACATTCTCGAATGTTTGCTAACCAGGTAGAAAGTGTGATCCACCCAGAAGTGTGGGACAGGAAACAGGAAGCTGACAAGCACAGGGGTGTCCGGATAGGAGCACTTTCTGAAGTCGAATATACCCAGTCCTGCAGACCTTACTTGCTGCATGACCTAGGGTCAGTGGCTTCCCCTCTCTGGGCCTTAACTCAGCTAACTCAGGCCCCACCCAGACCTCAACTTCACCCCCACTGCCAAAAGGGTCTAACCAGCTAGAGCCCAGTCAGGAGAATGGCCATGGGGGGCTCCCTCCATGGGAGGGAAGTGGGGCCCTCGTCTGAGTTCCCATCCAATTAGCTCCAAGGCTGGGGTCCAATTTCCCATCCAGGAGCAAGACCCTCCCAGGCCCCTCCAGGGGGCCCCTGGCTGCAAACAGCTTCTTGGCAAAGGAGAGAGAACGCCAGAAGGCAGAGCCAGCGACGAGGGGGAGGGTCTGAGAAAGGAGGCAAAGAGGGGGGCTCACTTCTGGCGCCCAGGCCCGTCGGAAATGGCCTGTCTGCGGGAGGCCCTGGAAGGGACAGATCGAGTTGCTGCCAGTTGTTCCCTGTACGGTCCTTGGGCACGAATCCACTCCGGGGTAGGGGCTTCCCGGGGGAGTCGGGCTGGGGTCGCCCGCCGCGCGTCAAGGCCACTCTTGGACGCCCGCTGAGCGGAGCGCCGGAGCCCGGAGGCGCGCGGCGGGCACAGGGCGGGGTGCCTGGCGCGCCGCCATCCGAGCCACGCTGCTGGCCGGCTGCGGCGAGAGGAGTGAGGCCGCCTCCCGGGGCGCCTCGGGACGGGACATTGCGCCTGGACAGCGCCTAGGGGCCGCCTGGGAGCTTCCTCTGCATGAGGACCCTCCAGAGCCGATCCCCTCCCCCTCCCCGCCGCATCTGGTTTTCCCATCTGCAGACCTAGCAGGACAAAAGGGGAGAGGGAGGGCCCAGCGAGGCGACCCGCCCCCTGCTCACAAAGGCCGCGGCCTCGAGCGCGGGGCAGGCGAGAGAGGAGGGACTGGGGGGAGGGGCAGGCACGCTCGGAGCCCCCCCACCCCCAGCAGGGTGCGACCCCGCCCGGCTTTGGGAGGAGGTGCAGAAGGCCAGGCGTGCGGGGAGGTGGAAGCACACCCCGTCGGGATCAAAGCCGGGCTAACCTCCCCCGCCTCGCCAGCCAAAGGCGTAGGGGGTTGGGGGTCTGTGCCAGTCGTGACCGTCGCCTCCGCCCTCTATCTAAAGGCCTGCAGAAAGGTGAACCCACACGAGGAAATGGGCGAGAGCGCCCACTCCCCAAGAGCTGGGACCGCGGATTCGAAGCATCAGCGCGCGTGGGGAGAGCCCAGGTTGGGTGGGGGTGGCAGTAGGGCGGCTCCTAGGCTGGGCCTAGGGGGCCGCACGACTCCAGTCCGGGGTGGGTGGTGTGCAGCGGTGCCAGAGGATGGGCGAGGCCCCACCCCTCGCCCCCTCCTCGGGGCGGAAACACACGTCCCGTGGAGGGGCGAAGTGACCTGTGCACCTAGCTCTTGGGATTACGCCGGCGCCACGGGATGGAAAGGGCGGGAGACTGTAAGGACGCGGGTGGGGTGTGCTTTGTGCACCGACCGGGAGACGCGGGCGGCGTCCCCACTCACCCTGGCGCGTGGACACGTTCCTCTCGTTGGCCGCCTGCAGCACGACCTGGGCGCAGCTCTGCTCCAGGGCGAAGAGCTCGTCCTTGCCCACCTTGGTGGCCTTGCCCGCCTTGAGCGTGCCACTGGGCCCTGACGGCGCCAGGTAGCGGCCCTCGCAGTCGCGGAAGGCCACCTTGCCGGAGCGGAACTCCAGCGTGTAGCCGGTGGCGGGCTCGGGGCGCGCTACCAGGCGCCCGTCGTGGCGCAGGAAGCGGTGGTCGGCGGTCTGTACGCTGTAGCGCTGGTCCTGGAAGGCGAGCGTGATCAGCGAGTCGACGCCCCAGGGCACGTCGCGGTCCACCGCAATCTCGTCGGCCGGCCGTGCGCTCAGGTGCGCGTAGCGCTTTCGGGTCAGGCTGTAAATGTTGACCTGCGGATGCATGGCGATGTGCACGCTCCACTTCTCGGCCGGCGACACGGTCTGGGCGAAGCACGACAGGCGGTCCTCTGTGCCGCCGAAGTAGCGACGGTGCGCCTCGGACTGCAGCGACCAGCGGCCGTCGTCGTGCGCCACGATGAGAAAGCGGCAGTCGGCGCCGGGCACCTCGCACTCGCAGGTCACGTTGCCGTCCTTGTCCGCTGCCAGGTAGCGGCCTAGGTGGCTGCGCAGGCACACGGCTGCGCTGCCCGCCTCGTCGGGCGGCTGCTCCAGCGTCCAGATCTGCTTTTTCTTCAGACTGCTGGCCGACGCGTTCACCTTGAACCCGAACGCCTCGGCGGTCAGGTACTTGTTGCCACAGTTGATGAGGCCGAACTGGATCTGCACGGCCTCGGCCGTGCCGTTGGCGGTCATGGTGGCGGCGGGCTGAAGCCCCGGCGCGGCCCGGGAGGTGGGTGGCAGTCCCCGCAGCAGCTCCCCTGCTCCTTTGTTTGGCGGCCGCGGCCCGCGCGCACCCTCCGCAGCGCTCCACAAAGCCTGCCCGCCGCTCCCGCGCGCTTTATAGGCGGGGTGACGTCAGCGCCGCCAGGCCCCGCCCCGCCCCCGAGCTTGGCAGGGGAGGGCCGGGAGCCGACTCTGCAGAGGGCTGCCCGGGGGGCGCCGGGCGCGGCTTGGCCCTCAGCGCCTGCTCCTTCTGCGCCGCCGGCCTCTTCCGCCGCCGCCGCCGCTGCTCCCGCGGCCGCCGGCTTCCCCCATGCCATCGCTCCATCCCTTGCTCCCAGTGCCCACTATGGAACCCCTCGGACGCCCCCGCCCCAAAGCTGGGAGGGAGGATGGACAGGCCAGGTGGGAGGTGACCGCAGAGGCTGCAGGGACCACAGCGCAGATCCATGATGGATGGAGGCAGATCCGGGCGCCCTAGAAGGTGGACTTAGAGCAGGTCTTGAAGGAGCCAGAGACAGGTAGAAGCAGACTGGGAGATGAGAAGATCTGGTGGGGACCAGGTCAGGCCGGAGCTGGAGAGGGGCCTGGGAACCCCAACCACCCAATCCAGGTGCACTTAGGCCTTGCAGAATGACCCTCTCCAGCAGAGGTGTGGTTCCCCTAGGCTTCTGTCCCAGTGTCACGCAGCCTGGCTGGCCCAAATAGGTTTCAGTGATAGAGGGGGAATCAGTGCCAGTGTCCCCATTCTGGTGATGCACAGTCACGTGCTTCTGATCTGCCAGGTGGTGGGGTGGGCAGGGCAGGAACTCCTGTTCCCCATTTCTGAAGGGCCTCAGAGGTCAGGCAACCTTGGCCAGCACAACCCAGAAGGGCACAGCCAGGTCCCCAGGCCTCCCACTCCCCAACCCAAAGCCCCAACTTTGTGTTCATTTTGTGTGGAGAGTGTGACTCTGGTTGTGGCTGTCCCATCCTTCAGGATCCCAGTGCTGTGTCTTCCTCCCTCAGAAGGGACATTCCCTACAAAATCACCTCCCACCACCCATCTGGGAACACTTCCCCTTTCTGAGCCTCTCAGAAGGCCGAGACTTTTCCTGGGACATTCCCCACATGCCAGGCAGGCCCCTGGAATGCCAGCATGACCACAGGCTGCCCACAGATCCCAGGCCAGGCCCTTCAGTGCCCCTGCGGCTATGGCACTGTGTTAGCCAGTCCTCAGCTTGCTCTGAGCACCCCAGCCTGCCCCTGCCCTAGGCAATCCCCTCCAGGGATTTTCCAAGAGGGAAAGTGGTGTCACTTCTCAGTCCTGACTCAGTTGGCCTTACTGGCAGGACCTTGAGCCCCAGTCTGGAATTCACTGTAGCATCCCCTCCCAGAGAGCCCACCCTGCTGGGAAATGAAAAGTTTCTTCCATGGAGGCCATCTCCTGGGCCTTGCGGACCCAGGCCTTAAACCCCGCACCTCACTGGCTGTGTGACTTGGGCAACTTATTTAGTCTCTCTGAGCCTGTTTCTTCATGTGGAGGGGCAGAGGGGGTATTGGGTACTGAACTCAAGAGCACTCTACCACAGAACTACATCCCCAGGCCTTTTTATTTTTTGAGTCAGGGTCTTGCTGAGTTGCTGAGGTTGGCCTCCAACTTGCAATCCTCCTGCCTCAACCTCCCAAGTCTCCTGAATTACAAGTGTGCACCACCTGTTTCTTTGGTAAAAGAGATACCAATCACTGCTAGTGGTGGCACATGCCTGTAATCCCAATGCCTCAGGAGGCTGAGGCAGGAGAACAATAAATTCAAGGCCAGCCTCAGCAACTTAGTGAGGTCCCAAGCAACTTAGCGAGATCCTGTCTCAAAAGATTGAAAAAGGGCTGGGGGGCCAGGCATGGTGGCTCACACCTGTAATCCCAGCAGCTTGGGAGGCTGAGGTAGGAGGATGGCAAATTCAGAGCCAGCATCAACAATTTAGCAAAGCCATGAGCAACTTACGGAGATCCTGTCTCAAAATTAAAAATTTAAAAAAGGGCTGGGGATGTGGCTTACTAAGCAACTCTGGGATCAATCCCCAGTACCAAGAAAAAAAAAAGGGGGAGTGGGGGATACCAATCCCTTTTCTCAGGATGATCCAAGAGTCCCCTAGGGCATAGAACTCATTCAAACATGGCCCCAGCTACCCTCAGAACTCATTCCAGTACCCAGGAGCCCTTTGCCTAGTGAAGGAGACCCCAAACCACTGGTCAACTGCCCAGGCTCAGAGGAGGCAAGGTGGAGAAACTGTAGATGCTTACAGAAGGCTGGAAGCAGGGCAGCGTATGCTGAGACCTGCCCACCGGGATCAAGGCTGGAGATCCCTCCTGGGATGGCAGCCTCCTGGAGGCCGGGCCCAGGATCAGGATCGCCTCTCTGTCAGGCCGGGTGCAGAATCAGGGCCAGGCTTTCCCCAGGCAAAGCCTACTAGGACAGAAGGCCTGCGCAGGTCTAGTGGGCAGTAGAGGCAGCTTGGACTCTTGCATTGGGCTTCTTGGGTTCCAACTCACATCTCTGAGAATGGTAGAGATTTTCTTATCTTGAAAACGGGCAAAATAATGGAACCTACTCTGGGGGAGCCGTTGAGAAGATTAAAGACTTTCACACACAAACTTGGACTGAGGGGGTTTCTGGACCATGAGGCTCGGTGTTCAAACCAAGAACATTTTGGGCAAACTAGGACGAGTTGGAACTACTCACCAAACAATTAACAACAATTGACCAGTGTCAGAGCTCAATAAACGTCAGCTGCTTGATTATTCACTTAACAACATGATCCCAGGGTGCTGAGGGCAAAGTTAGTGTCTAAGAAGCTTAGGATCAGCCCAGCCCAGCACAGCACAAACCTGTGCTTCCTGACTAGTTATCGTTTTTTTAATCTTTCTTTCTCAGTACTGGGGATTGAATCCAGGGATGCTTAACCACTAAGCCACGTCCCCAGCCCTTTTTAAAATGTTTTGAGACAAGTTCTCCCTAAGTTACTGAGGCTGGCCTCGAACTTCCTATCCTCCTGCCTCAGCCTTCTGATTGCTGGGATTGCCAATAGCGTGCTCAGCTTGCTATTGGTTGAATAAATGAAAATTGAATGGAGACGGGGAGACACAGAGGGAATCTTGGATTTCCCCACAGGACAATCCAGGTCAAGTGAACAAAACAGCTGTACATGGGGAAAATCCATTCTGGGACAGTGGGTGAGGTCATCTGTGGTCAGTGCATGAAGAATTGAGGTTAATTTCAACAGATGTGAAACCAAAGCCCTTATTATTCTTATTTCATTTGTTTTCTTTGAAATAGACAATACATTCACATAGTTCAAACATCAGAAACCATAAAAAGACCTCATCTACCCAGTTCCCACCCTACTCTGTCAATAATTGAGGTCAGTGGTTTCTTGGGCTTCCTTTGCTTTCTTTAAATGAACACAAGCAAACCTGGAAATATATTTTACTCTTTTTTGGGGAGTTACTGGGGATTGAACCCAGAGGCACTTAACAACCAAGCCACATTCCATGCTCTTTTTATTTTTTATTTCAAAACAGGATCTTGCTAAATTGCTCAGGGTCTCACTAAGTTGGTGAGACTGACTTTGAACTTGCGATCTTCCTGCCTTGGCCTCCAGAGCTTCTGGGATTACAGGTGTGCACCACCGCACCTGGCCACTCTCTCTTTTTTCTCTTGGTATGTCTTAGCACTTTTTCTGCCTTAGTACTTACTCAGTTTCTTCCTGTCTTTTTTTTTTTTTTTTTTTTTATGGTACTGGGGATTGAATCCAGGGGCACTCAGCCACTGAGCCACATCCCCAGCCCTATTTTGTATTTTATTTAGAGACAGGGTCTCACTGAGTTGCTTAGGGCCTCGCTAAGTTGCTGAGGCTGGATTTGAACTTGCGATCCTCCTGCCTCAGCCTCCCAAGTGCTGGGATTACAGGCGTGCGCCACCACACCCGGCTTTCTCTCTGTCTTGTCACTGCAGCATGATATTCCTTTGCATGAATGCCCCCATTGCTACTTGATGAGTCTATATCGATGGGCATTTACGTTGTTGCTAATGGGCTCTGCTTGGAACGGACCCCGCCCAGACAGTTAAGCCTTCAACCACACACTGGGGTGTTTTTGTGTTTCATTGCTTGGACCTGAGCCATGAGCCATGGCAAGAAAAATCAAGGCTGTCCAGTCTGGGCTTGAATGCCTTTGGTGACAGGGGACTACCTCTGTCCTCTCTTCTGTGCCAACCCAGGTGATATGTATTTGGGTGAAGACTCGGGGGCTAGAGAGTCCTGGTCCACAGCTGTGACAGGAAAGCAGTGTCCTTGTGGACAGGGCGGCCTGCAGGTGGCCGTGTCTCATGGCCGTAGCGCTTCCGGTGGGGGCAGTCTTGCTATTGTTATTAGTTATCGTTGGAAGGCCAACAAGGAACAAACCTCAGGCAAGTTTAGCAAAGGAGCATCACGGACATCCTTCCTGCTCCGCACCCACGCCTTCCCCGTCCCCGTTCCTCTGGGCACCTCTGTGTCCAGCGCAGGATAAGCTCCTCCTGAGCCCGTCACCCGGGCCTTTCCGCAAGCCCAGCCTCGGGCCCTCTGGGGAAACATGAGGACAGGGATGCTGTGTCCCTGAGCCCCACAGGAACCCGGTGCCGCCACCCGAGCCACCCTGGAATGAGAGCAGGGCACAGTAACACAGGTGCTTGGCGGGGGCCTGGCCTGGGCCACTTCCGGCTGGCCACTGCTCCCCACAGCTCGCCCTGGAGGGGAAACAGGGCCACCAGGAGGGGCTGGCTCAGCACAGCCTGCCCTGAGGGAGGCCGCAGCCCCCTTTGTTCCTCGCTGGGCAGCCTTGGCGCGTGTCCCAGGATGACCACTGCCAGGCCAGGAATGGGCACCCAAGGGCTCAGTGGTGGCCCCTCTGGGCCGCAGAGCTGGCCACCAGGACACTCTCCCGGGGCTTCCCGACTGCATTCCCACACCTGCCCACACCTGCCCCGGGAGGCGCAGCCTGGCTTCCCTGGGTCCTGCCCTGGATGTTGGTTATGGTCCAAAGGCCAGGATTTAGGGCCTTCGGGCAAAGCCAGACCCTCTGACACTTTCAGGTGGTCACCTGTGGGAGGACAGGGTGGGGCAGCCACTCCTGCCCGGCATTGCCACCGAGTTGTGCGACCTGGTTCTGGAGAGACTCCATTTTCCTTCTCTCGGAGAGAGCAATGGTGAGAGGCCCAGGCCAGTGTAAGGGCTCAGAGATGCCACCCATGAGGACCGCACAGATGTCCAAGGCTCAGCCCCCATAAACGGAGGCGTCGTGGCCCAGACCTATGAATGGTGTCTTTGTCACTGCGGCCGCTGCCTCAGTGGCCTGCTCAAGGCAGCCTGGTACCACGGGCACCGCGCATGGAGCCTTGGGAGTGGGCGGTAGTCCTGCCTGGCCCGGCTTCGGGTGATCCCAGGGTCCCAGCTCACGTGTGCCACCAGACCCCAAGCCACACCCAGCCCTGTCCACCAGAGCACAGGAGGGTGGGACCAGGCCGTCACCTGTCCTCTTTGCCCCACACCCACAAATAGCCCTGCCGATCTCTGCCCGTAGGGTCTTCGGGTAACCAAGAAGTGACACCCAGCAATAGCAGGGTCTAGCCCAGGTGTAAGGAGGGACATGCAGTTTTGGGGGGTCTTAAGCCGTAGCTCTTAGCCGATTTGCAAAGAGATTTGTGATCTCCCCCCAGGTGCAAACCCTAGGAAACCCTAGGTTCCTTCAGATGCAGGAGCCCAACCTGTAGATCCCTAGGTGAGCTATCCCAGGTGGGGGTCCCAGAGTTACCACTGAGGCCCCAGAGGGCCCACAGGAGAAAGTGACGCCTCTTCTGAGTGAATAAAAAGGCCAAGAGGGCTGGGTGTGGTGGCGCACACCTGTAATCCCAGCACTTGGGAGGCTGAGGCAGGAGGATCGCGAGTTCAAAGCCAGCCTCAGCAACTTAGCGAGGCCCTAAGCAACTCAGTGAGACCCTGTCTCCAAATAAAATACAAAATAGGGCTGGGGATGTGGCTCAGTGGTGGAGTGCCCCTGGGTTCAATCCCCAGTACCAAAAAAAAAAAAATAATAATAATAATAATAATAAGGGCAGCTCAGTGGCAGAGCGCTTGCCTAGCACACACAAGGCCCTGGATTCAGTCCCTGCTACCATACAACACAGCGTCCAAGAGGGCAGAGCCAGGAGCTGCTGGAGCAAAGGAATGAGCCTGGTGGGCTCGAGACCATTACTGAAATTATTATGTTTCATTCTCCTGGTGGATGATGAAACTCTGCGGCTCAGGACTGCATTGGCCTCAGTGGCCAACTCAGAGGCCATCCCCTCCCCTGCCCCTCCACCCCAGGACCAGGAGGCCACACCTGGCTGTCCTCCTCACCAGGTGGCAGATGCTGGTCCAGCTCCAAGGCCCGGGTCTGCTTGTAAAGCGAGGCCATGGTGGCCACTGCCTGGCAAGTGCCTAGCTAATTAAGAGGACATTAGTGTCCTGGGCAGCACCAGGCTCCTGCCAAGATGTCCCTGCCAGGAGAACCGCCAGCCAGGGCCAGGCTTGGCCTCCCCAACCTGGCCACCACCCCAGCCTGCTCCCCCAGAGACCTTCAGGGTTCTCCCTGCACCAGTACTGGAGGAATTGCAACCTCATGATGCCCTCCTGCCCTTGGCCCAGGCCCCCCAACTCCCCGTCTGCCACTCTGCCCTGCCTAAGCCCGGACGACTCTCAACCATAAATGCCTGGAAGTCTGGAGGCATCACCATCACCCTCGAGGACCGAGTCACTGGCTCTCCCCCAACAGCCAGGCACTGAGGCATACGCCTGTAATCTCAGTGGCTCGGGAGGCTGAAGCAGGAGGATCAAGAGTTCAAAGCCAGCCTCAGCAAAATTGAGACTGCTGAGCAACTCGGTGAGACCCTGTCTCTAAATAAAATACAAAATTGGGCTGGGGATGTGGCTCAGGGGTCGAGTGCCCCTGAGTTCAATCCCAGTACCCACCCACCCCAAAAAATTACCACCACCATGACCTCCACCCACTTGGCTTCCACTCATGTAGCAGGCAGGGCTGCTTCCTGAAATGTAGGTCTGAGCATGGCCCTTCCCAGGGACACTTCTCCCACGGCTCCCCAGTGCCCACCAGAGAAAATCCTAAGGCCAGGGTGCTAGGGCCACTGGTGGGCCAGTCCCTGTTTGTCTCGCCTGCCAGCTTCCTTCTCCCTTCAAGGCCTGTCCACCCGGGGTTGCTGCTCCCCAGCCCAGTGCCTTTGCACATGCTGTGAGTCCCCTCTTGGGTCTCCACCTGCCAGATTACTGCCAGGCTCCTGCCAATCCCAAAGACCCAGTTCAAACATCACCAGCTCCTCTGGGGCGACTGCCTCCACCCTCGTATCCCGGGTTTGGCCCCACCCAGCACCACAAATGGGAACACTGGCCCCTTTCCTGGTGGTCTCAGTGTGGTCTA
>JAJEJO010001119.1:322162-335885 GCA_020662805.1 Glaucomys volans
CCTGGTTTCTACTACCCGCCTTGGGGAGGGAGTTATGAGCCAGGAACCACCGCAGACACCAACCAAAACATGAATCTCATAATGTCACATGAGTATGTGTACTTCTTTCTTGGGGGGGCATCGGGGATACCAAGGATTGAACTCCCTGAGTCACATACCCAGCCCTTTTAATTTTTTATTTTGAGACAGGGTGTCACTGAGTTGCTTAACACCTTGCTAAATTGCTGAGGCTGGCTTTGAGCTGGAGATCCTCATGCCTCAGCCTCCTGAGCCACTGGAATGACAGGCATGCACCACCATGCCCCGTTTTCTTAAAAAACGTATTTCTTAAAAAAACATTAAATACTAACATCTACTAGCCAATCATTGTGATGTGAGCCTAAATGACATCCTGACACACCTGCAGTGAGTGTGACATGATCTGAACCACGTGGAATAGTGTTGGGGGCAGAGCCCCAGACCCACTATCACGTTAGTTAGTTCTCACCTCCGCACAGGAGGGGAATGTGGAACTGCTCCTGACTTTCATGAAACCATCATTTCTGTAGGGAGCGGTGGCACACACCTGTAATCCTAGTGGCCCGGGAGGCTGAGGCAGGAGGATCCCGAGTTCAAAGCCAGCCTCAGCAATTTAGAGAGGCCCTAAGCAGTTCTGTGAAACCCCGTCTCTAAATAAAATATAAAAAGGTGGCTGGGGAAAAAATTTAAAAAAAAAAAAAGGTGGCTCGGGATGTGGCTCAGTGGTTAAGCACCCCTGGATTCAATCCCCCCAATCATACACGCACACACACTTTTCTTATTTAAGTTAGTAGACTCCCTGATTTTTTTTTTTTTTTTGAACCAGGGATTGAACTCAGGGACACTTGGCCACTGAGCCACATCCCCAGCCCTATTTTGTATTTTATTTAGAGACAGGGTCTCACTGAGTTGCTAAGGGCCTCGCTAAGTTGCTGAGGCTGGCTTTGAACTCGCGATCCTCCTGACTCAGCCTCCCAAGTGCTGGGATTACAGGCATGCGCCACCGTGCCCAGCTAGACTCCCTGATTGATGCCCACTAACTGCTGGGTGGCCCAGGGAGCCCAGGTTAAGAGTTTCCAATTCCAGCAGCCCTTTGCGAAAGCAAAGGAGCTGGGGGTGGAACCAGGCCTCCTGCTGCCAGGCAAGTACTCTGCACACAGCCACAAGCCCAGCCCTGGGACGACGGCTGTAAAGCCAGGGAACCTTTCTCTAAGCCCTGAGAGCCTACTAGCTTCTTCAGGCCCAGTTACCTACGGTGCCCGGCCAACCCACGCCCCGCAGAATTGCCCTAAGACACCGCAGCAAGCGCATGTCTGGATCTGTAGGTGCCATGCAAGCTGAGACTCAGAGAGGCCCATCTCTACAGCCCTGTTCACAGCAGAATTCACAGGAAAACGAAGGTGCAAGCACCCAGAGCGTCCACTGGCAGGTCAATGAATACACAGAATGTGGAATGCATAGGACTCAGCCTTCAACACCAGGGAAATTCTGCACGATGTGGTGGACACACCTATAATCCCAGCAACTCAGGAGGCTGAGCAGGAGGATGGCAAATTGGAGGCCAGCCTCAGCAGTGTTATAGAACCAGTTTCAAAATAAAAAGGGCCAGTGATGGACTCAGTGGTAGAGCACCCTGAGGTGCAATCCCTAGTGCCAAAGAGGAAAGGGAGAGCCGTAATGGAGCAGGCTGTAATCCCAGTTGACTCTGGAGGCTGAGGCAGGAGGATCTCGAGTTCAAAGCCAACCTCAGCAACTGCGAGGTCCTAAGCAACTCAGTGAGACCCTGTCTCTAAATGAAATACAAAAAGGACTGGGGATGTGGCTCAGTGGTGGAGTGCCCCTGGGTTCAATCCCTGGCATGACCCTGCCCCAATAAATAAATAACCAGAGTGGTAGCTCCCCTTCTCTCCTGCAAGCAGGGCTTCACTTCCAAACCTGGGACGTGAGAGCCCTCTGCATCTTCCTGCCAGAGTGGCCAAGAAAAAACAGCAATTCTGTTTCTATAAAGCGGCCAGAGCTGCCCTGCCCAGCCCTGAAGGAGTCTGGGGCCACGGACTGGGAATTTGACCTTCACCCACTGGAAGCCTCTGGGGTCCACACCCCAGGCCTGGATGTGACCCCACTCATGGCTTTGGCTTGCTGGCTGCCTCTAGCAGAGCCTCTTGCCCTCTCTGGGCTGGGGGGCGGGGGGTCAGTGCAGAGGTGGGATATGAGGTGTCTCCTAGCACAAGTGTCCCATAGATGGGGTCAAACACTGGCTATAAATTCAGCAGCCATCTGATTCTTAATTTCTTTGGTTCAGCAAAAACCATCTCCTTCAGGGCCCCTGGCCAGCTATCAGGAGTCACTTCTGCCTCCTGACTCCCCACCCAGGGTAGACAATGTGATGTGGGCCAGGTATGATGGTACTCACCTGCAATCCTAGGGGTCAGGGAGGCTGAGGCAGGAGGATTGCAAGCTGGAGGCCAGCCTCAGCAACTTCACCAGGACCTAAGCAACCTAACAAGACCTTGTCTCTGTTCTGCAAAAGAGGTACAGCTAGGTGCAGCTAGGAGGTGGGGACATGGGACTAAGAAGGGAAGTGATACAGTCAAGCCAGTTACCACAGGGGATACCACTGACACTGATCCCACCGGAAATCCCTGAGGACCTGCAGAACCCATGCCCCAGAGTTAGCCCTCCCTGGGAGCAAAGGAGCTGGAGTATTTGCACCCAAATCTAAGAGCCATTAGTTGATAGCTGCTGCTGGCCCCGTGTGTGGGCACAGAGACACACGCAGGCAGCAAGAGGTCCCTGAGGGATGGGGACCTGGTGAGCAGCTGCTGCCCCGTGTGTCCACACCACTGGCTGTGGGACCCAGTGGCCCTCGCTGCCTGGCCCCAGCACTAGCTCCTCGGCTGGAAAATTGGCACAGAAAGTGTCTTCCATGATGGATCTGAGCAAATGAACCCTTTTTTTTTTTTATTGAACCAGGGATTGAACCCAGGGGCACTCCACCACTGAGCCACATCCCCAGCCCTATTTTGTACTTTATTTAGAGACAGGGTCTCACTGAGTTGCTTAGGGCCTCGCTAAATTGCTGAGGCTGGCTTTGAACTCGTGATCCTCCTGACTCAGCCTCCCAAGTCGCTTGGATTACAGGCGTGCGCCACTGCGCCCGGCTTGAACACTTTTTTATAACCTCTGCTGTGCTTTTCTTTTTTGCTTTATTTATTTACTTACGCGGTGCTAGGGAAGGAACCCAGCTCTGCCCTGGCGCTGCATCCCCGGCCCCAAGGATGCTTTGAACGTGCACAAATTCCCAGTGGCCTTTGCTAACCAGAGACAGTGTGTCCCCGTCCCCTTAATCCTGTTTGCCTGGAAGTCGGAATGTGCACAGCTGGGCTGCCTGAGCCCCAGGGCAGTGGGCGGGTTGGGGAGGTTTGCACCTGCCAGGACCTTCATGTTCCTGTTGCTGTTAGGGACTGAATTGTGTCACCTCCCCCCAAAAAAGATGTGTTGTAATCCTAACACACTTCCAAACATGGCCCTCTTTGGAGGCAGAATCTTTAGAGAGGCGACTACGTTAAAGCGAGCTCACTAGATGGGGACTTAATCCAATATAACCAGAGTCTTTATAAAATGGGTGATTTTATTTTTTTCAATGCTGGAGACCAAACTCAGATGCTCACCCACCTGCCACTCCCTCTGAGCTACACCCAGCCCCAAGAAGGGAAAATTTGGAGACCGAGAGATATGCACAAAGGGAAGGCTGGAGACAGAGAGGTCCCCTGTGGAAGAGAGGGCTGGAAGGGCCCCTAGGCCAGCGGAAGCAGGAGCCGGGCCTGGAACTGCAGAAGCCAGAAGGAGCCAGTCCTGCCCAACCTGCTCTCAAATGTGGGGTTTCCAAATATGAGACAGTAAATCCGATTGGTTAATGCATTCAGTTTGTGGTACTTTGTTACCAAAACCCTAGAAAATGAATACAATGATAAAAATGGATATTTTTTTTCCTTTTTTCACAGCTGCCATAGAACCCAGGGCCTTGCCCATGCTGGGCAAGCGATCTACCGCTCAGCTACATCCCCAGGCCTAAAGGGAGATCCTTGGTTTCCGGTTTTCAGAAAGGAATTATCAACTAAACCCACACGAAGTTTAAGCAAATTTGCCCAGCAAAATGAAATTGGAAATTGTCAAGTCCTCCATTTATTTATTTCTTTACTTACTTTTTATTATTGGTCCTGGAGATTGAGCCTGGAGGTGCTCTAGCCCTGAGCTACATCCCCAGCCCTTTTTATTTTGAGACAGGGTGCTACTACATTGTCTTGCCAAATTGCTAAGGCCGACCTGGAACTTGGGATCCTCCTGCCTCAGCCTCCGAGTTGCAGGAATAACAGGCGTGTGCCACCATGCCTGGCTCAAACTCTCCTTCTGTTATAGGAACAAGTAAACCTGGTGGCAGCTCACACCTGCAATCCCAGCAGCTTGGGAAGATGAATGGGAGGATCCAAGTTTAAGGCCAGCCTGGGCAATTTTTTTCTTTTTTTGGAACCGGGGTTGAACTCAGGGACACTAGGCCACTGAGTCACATCCCCAGCCCTATTTTGTATTTTATTTAGAGACAGGGTCTCACTGAGTTGCTTAGGGCCTCGCTGAGTTGCTGAGGTTGGCTTTTGAACTTGGATCCTCCTGACTCAGCCTCCCACGGTCGCTTGGATTACAGGCCTGCACCACCACGCCCGGCTGAGCCTGGGCAATTTAGAGACCTTGTCTCTAAATAAAATTAAAAGGGCTGGAGATATAGCTCAGTGGTAAAATCCACGGCACCAGGAAAAAAAGAAAGCAAGGGTCTATGAGAAACCACATCCTGGAGCCAGGGGAGGTGACTTGGCCAAGGTAGATGCCTCCCAGACCCGAGGCTGGCATCCAGTCCAGGCGACCAGGTCGTGGCTCTCAGCCTTCGCTTTCATGAAGGTCTAGAGGAGGCTCTGCAGATCTGTGGACACAGTAGTGCCAGGTCATGAGGAAGCCACTCTCCCCCAACAAGGAGCAGAGCAGGGCTGTGATTCCAGCCCTGGCCAGCCCCTTATCTCCTGCAGCAGCTGCTCAGCCCATTGTCTGCCCAGACCAGCAAGACAAGGGGAGGCCCCCGCACCTCACCCTCCCCAGGCACCCATCCCACCCAGTCCTTCCAGCCCTGCAGGAGCCCAGGCCCAGCCCCCTCTCCAGCTGAGCAGGCCCAGGGTAACCCAGCCACCCTGCTGGGCCTGATTTTGCCTGAAGACCTCTGGGGAAAATGCTGTTTCATGTTTACTTGAAAGGAAGAATGATCTAGACCGAACTGCTCAGGAGGCATGGGTTCTTTCCTTTCTGTCTTCTGAGACAGGAACCCACTGTGCTGCCCAGGCTGGTCTCCAACTCCTGGCCTCAACTGACTGATCCCACCTCAGCCTCCCAAGTAACTGGGACCATAGGAGCCACCCGACTGGCCAATGCATGGATTTTTAAGATTAAAACAAGAAGCAGGGAAGACCTTTTCTTCTGCACCCCTTTCCCCTTTCCCTTGTCCATTCTCTTCCAGAACAATCCAGTTCTGGGTCAGACCAAAGTAGGCATCCAGGCATGAGGTTGGAGCCCCAGTAAGGAGCAGAGGGCCTGGAGGTGGGGTGCAGCTGGCCAGGGAGAAAGAGATCTCATTTGGGGTGGGGAGCCCATCAAGGCAGAGGAGGTGACGCAGTGAGGAGTGTCCAAGGCTATTTGGGGCTGGAGAGGGAGCTCTTGGAGCAGGAGAGGAGGGCATCTGCATGGAGCAGGGGACCAAAACCAAGGGACATTGGATACACTCGGGATGGAAGAAATAAGCAAATTTGTTAAAATGCTTGGGTAATGGTAGTCAGGTTCCCACAAGCAGAGGAAGAGCTGTAGATCAGAGTGACTCATCAGCATGAACTCAAGTCTTTCAAAACACAGATACAAGAATTAACACAGATGTGCATAAATACATTTTCCTAGCTCTGTCCCCTGAGAGGGCTCAGGGGCAGCCACACCCCAATAGGATCTTGATCTCCACTAAACAGATCAGAATAACTGATTCCAGAGCTGAGGACATCTCGTGCTGACAGGTGAGGCAGCACTCATGAGCCACAGAGACAGCAAAGAAGAATCCTCCAAAGAAGACTCCACCAAGAGTCAAGGAGCACATGAAATGAGGTTCAACATCAGTAGTCATCAGGGGAACGTAAAAACCACGAGAGGGCCGGAGTGTGTCTCAGTGGTGGAAAGTTTGCCTGGCATTTGCAGAATCCTGGTTTCAATCCCCAGTACTTCAGAAAGCAACAAGAATAAAACCCACAATGATATAACTAGTTCGTGCTCACTAGAGTTAGACCATAATAAAAAAATATAAAGAAGAAGAAAAAGTACTGGCAAGGAGGTGGAGAAATCAGAACTATCATACATTGCTGGTGAGAATGTAAAAAGGTTCATGGTTCAGGAGGCTGAGGGAGGAGGATTGTGAGTTCAGAGCCAGCCTCAGCAACATAGTGAGGCCCTGAGCAACTCGGCAAGATCCTGACTCTAAATAATATATAAAATGGCTGAGGAGCTGGGCGTGGTGGCGCACGCCTGTAATCCAAGCGACTCGGGAGGCTGAGTCAGGAGGATCTCGAGTTCAAAGCCAGCCTCAGCAACTTAGCGAGGCCCTAAGCAACTCAGTGAGACCCTGTCTCTAAATAAAATACAAAATAGGGCTGGGGATGTGGCTCAGTGGCTGAGTGTCCCTGGGTTCAATTCCTGGTTCAAAAAAAAAAAAAAATGGCTAAGATGCCACTCAGTGCTTAAGTGTCTCTGGGTTCAATCCCCAGTACAAAAAAAAAAAAAAGTTAAAATGGTTCAGATGGTGTTCAGATGCTGGGGGAAAGTTGGGCAGCACCTCACCAAGTTAAACCCAGAATTATCATGACCCAGGACTTCCACTCCTAGGTATGGACCTTAAAAAACTGCCAGGCACAGTGGCGCACACCTGTAATCCCAGCCATTCAAGAGACCTGAGGCAAGAGGATCACAAGTTCAAGGCCTGCCTCACCAACTTAGTGAGACCTTGTCTCAAGATAAAAAATAAAAAGTCTGGCCATTTTTTTTTTTCTTGGCACCAGGGATTGAACCCAGGGGCACTTAACCACTGAGTCACATCCCCAACCTTTTTTTGTATTTTATTTGGAGACAGGGTCTCACTGAGTTGTTTAGCACCTTGCTTTTGGTGAGGCTGGCTTTGAACTCATGGTCCTCCTGTCTCAGCCTCCCCAAGCCACTGGAATTACAGGCGTGTGCCACCATGCCCAGCTGGGCATGCAGTTTTAGTGGTAAAACACCCTTGGGTTCAATCCCCAGTACCAAAAAAAAGAAAAAGAAAAAAGAAAAAAAATATATATATATATAAAGCAAAAAAATTCAAAATTCGAAACTGGTGTTCAAATTAAAATGTTCATAGCAGCACTATTCACAAAAGACAGAAACAATGCAAATATCCACCCACTAATGAATGGATAAACAAAACCAAAAGATAATCACATTGCAGTACATCTACACAATGAGATATTATTCAGTGTTAAAATCAGGGGGGCTGGTGATATAGCTCAGTTGATAGAGTGCTTGCCTAGCAAACACAAGGCCCTGGATTCAATCCCCAGCACCGCCAAAAAAAAAAAAAAAAAATCAGGATGAAGGTCAGGCATGGTGGCACACCTGTAATCCCAGCAGCTCAGGAGGCTGGAGCAGGAGGATCCTGAGTTCAAAGCCAGCCTCAGCAAAAGCAAGGCACAAAGCAACTCAGTGAGACCCTGTCTCTAAATAAAACACAAAAGTGGTCTGGGGATGTGGCTCAGTGGTCGAGTGCCCCTGGGTTCAATCCCCAGCCCCGCCCACCTCAAAAGTATGAAGTATTAGTACATAATACAAAAGTGACAAACCTTTTTTTTTTTTTTGGAACCAGGGATTGAATGCAGGGACACTTGGCCACTGAGCCACATCCCCAGCCCTATTTTGTATTTTATTTAGAGACAGGGTCTCACTGAGTTGCTTAGGGCCTCACTAAGTTGCTGAGGCTGGCTTTGAACTCGCGATCCTCCTGACTCAGCCTCCCAAGTCGCTTGGATTACAGGCGTGCGCCACCACACCCGGCTAGCAATGAACCTTGAAAACATTTTGCTAAGTGAAAGGAGTCAGACATAAAAGGCCATATATTGTGTCATTTCATTCACAGGAAATGACTAGAATATATGAATCTACAGAGACAGAGAGCAGATTGGTAGTTCCGGGGGAGGGTATTGGAGGGAATGGGGAGTGACTGCTGATCAGGCACAATGTTCCTTTTGGGGTGATGAAAATGTTTTGGAAACCAGATGGACCAGGTGACTTACAACATTGTGAGTACACTGAAGGCCACCAAATTGGCTGGGCATGGTGGTGCACACCTGTAATCCCATCAACTCAGGAGGCTGAGGCAGGGGACCATGAGTTTGAGGCCAGCCTCAGGAACTTAGTGAGACCCTCAGAAACCTAGTGAGGCTGTATCACAAAAAATAAAAAGGGTTGGGGATGTAGCTGGTGGCAGCGCCCCTTCCCTGGGGTTCACTCTCTAGTAACAAGAGGGAAGGGACGGGATGATTTGAGTCTCATGGTGGAGCATTTGTCTAGCAAGCATGAGGCACTGGCTTTGATCCCCAATGCTGCCCCCACAGGAGGAGGAGGAGAAGGAGGCATATAGTTTATCTTGTGTATCAAAAGACAAAACGACAATTTTAGTTTAAGGATCCGTTTGTTTGTTGTTTGTTCTGCTTTGTTTTATGCGGTGCTAGGACTGAATCGAGGGCCTTGCCCAAGTTGTGTCTGCGCCATAACTCTAAGCTGTACACTCGTGCCTAAAGGCTTCTGTTTCTTGTTTTTTTGTTTTGGTACCAGGGATTGAACTCAGGGGAGCTTAACCACTAAGCCACATCTCCAGCCCTAAATTTTTTTTTTTTTTGCGGTGCTGGGGATTGAACCCAGGGAATGTGCTTGCGAGGCCGTAAATATTTTAATTGGCTTTATTTCTGAATCTAGAATCAAGAGACACTTCATTTCACAAAACAGAATAAAACTGCCAGGTATGAAGGAGCACGCCTGTAACCCCAGAGCTCTGGAGGCTGACGCAGAAAGATGGCAAGTTCAAGGTCATCCTCAGCAATTTAGCGAGGCCCTAAGGAATTTAGACAGATCCTGTCTCAAAAATAAAAAATAAGCCGGGGGGGCTGGGGCTATAGCTCAGTTGGTAGAGTGCCTGCCTCGCAAGCACAAGACCGTGGGTTCAATCCTCAGGACCGTAAAAAAAATAAAAAAATAAAATAAGCCGGGCGCACACCTGTAATCCCAGCACTTGGGAGGCTGAGGCAGGAGGATCTCGAGTTCAAAGCCAGCCTCTGCAACTTAACGAGGCCCTAAGCAACTCAGTGAGACCCTGTCTCTAAATAAAATACAAGAAAGGGCTGGGGATGTGGCTCAGTGGTGGAGTGCCCCTGGGTTCAATCCCCAGTACCAAAAAAAAAAAAGAAAGAAAGAAAAATAAAAAATAAAAAGGGCTGGGGATGTGACTCAGTGAGTGGTAAAGCACCCCTGGGTTCAATCCCTGATGCCAAAACAAATAAATAAATAAATGAATAAATAAATTTTTTAAAAACCCACCCAGAATAAATGTCAGCATGAACAAGGCCCATTCCCATTTTGTCCAATTCCCAGAACAACAAAAACAACAACAAAGGAATGTTTCAGAGCACTGTGAAGGAAGTTAGTTTTAAACAGAGAAGAGCTGAAGAAAGCAGCTTTGTAAGGAACAGACAGGGAAGGACAGAAAAACCACTGCTTGGCTAACCTCAGGTTACTTCAGGTGATCTTTTTTCTTTGTAAGGATTAAAGCAGAGGAACTTCACTATCCTGCAGATTTAATCTGGCCTGTTTGGGAATGTGGCTTTTTATCTCTGTCTCCTGATTTTTCGGAAGGTCAGATAACAATTTAGTTTCCACTGGGTGATGTGGAGCTTCAGCAAGTCATGACAGGCTCCGTCTTTATTTTTAGCCTGGTTCAATGGGGATCGGTGCAGTTTAGGGCAAAAGAATGGGCTCCTATAATTTCCAATTAATAATTGTTAATGAGAACTCAATTAGACTGTAAAAAGAAAGAAGGAACTTCATGCAGTGTTGCTCTCCTGTCATCCCAGTGGCTCAGGAGGCTGAGGTAGGAGGATCTCGAGTTCAAAGCCAGCCTCAGCAACTTAGCGAGGCCCTAAGCAACTCAGTGAGACCCTGTCTCTAAATAAAATACAAAATAGGGCTGGGGATGTGGCTCAGTGGTTGAGTGCACCTGAGTTAAAAAAAAAAAAAGACCAAAAACAAACAAGAAAAAAACCTGCAAGGTATGTGTAGTTTTAAGAATGTGATTGTTTTAAATTTTAAAAAGAAATCAAAGGACTGGGGGTGTAGCCCAGGGCCGGAGCCCTTGCCCAGCCATTTGATCCCTAGCACTGCAAAATAATATTAATGATGATAATATTGAAAGAAAGAGAAAACATTTCGGGTGGCAGAGCTCTTTAGGAAAGAGTGTGGGGAGCAGGTGATGGAGGAACCCCAGCTTGGGCACTGTGGTCAGGGGCTTCTTGGACAGGAGGCTGGCCTGGCCATGGAAGGCAGGAATGAACCTGGTGCCAGAGACAGTGGTCACACCCAGACATCCACCCTGGGGGAGGCTGGAGAGTTTGGACTCCTGAGTGCAGGAGGGAGCAGGATGGCTGCAGGGGAAGTGAAGGTAGTAGGCTTCTCCCAGGGGAAGAGTCACTAACTGGCTGGGGGATGGGCTGGGGGACAGCCCTGCTCCCTCAGAATGCAAGTGAAAGATCATGCCCAGACAAACACCCACTGCCTGCCTGGGAAACCCAGGGACCCACTCACCACTGCTCCCCTGGAGATGCAGAACACTCAAGTTTGGGTGCTTCTGAGAATTTTAGGGTCCTCACAGCTGCCCAGGCCCCTCCCTCACCCAGGTCCTTGCTGAGGAGTGGTCAGCTCTGTCCCTGTCGTTCCCTGTCACACTGCTCCTCCCCTCTACTCTCTGCCTGGCAAGCCTTGAATGCCTCCCCCACCCCCAGGCTCCCTGGCCCTGCTCTCCTGGCCTAGGGCCACCCCACAACCCAAGCTCACTGATAGGTCACTTTTTTTTTTTTTTTTTTTTGGAACCAGGGATTGAACTCAGGGACACTCAGCCACTGAGCCACATCCCCAGCCCTATTTTGTATTTTATTTAGAGACAGGGTCTCACTGAGTTGCTTAGGGCCTCGCTAAATTGCTGAGGCTGGCTTTGAACTCGCGATCCTCTTGCCTCAGCCTCCCAAGTCGCTTGGATTACAGGCGTGTGCCACCAAGCCTGGCTCAGGTCACTCTTGAAGAAATTCTAGGGGTTGATGCAAATGCTGCCTCCAGACCCACCAGGAGGCCACACTGCCCGGGACCGCCGTGCATGGTGGGCTCCTCTGCGCCACAACCTAAAGTCCCCCTCCTTACACATCGGTCACCCATTTTACAGATAAGTCCATGGAGGCAAAACGTGCTGGGAGGTTCAGGCGTCAAGAGCCTGTAAGTGCTCTCTACACACCACTGCCGAGTTTTCTAAAATTCACCTCCTTCCAGCCTGCAGGCTTCAGGTCTGTCCAGGGATCCTCCCTGGTGTAGCGTATGCTTCTCAGAAGGGACTGGAATGAGATTACACTAGCCACAGACGTCTCCCCTCCGAACTGCTGTGTGATTTGGGACAGCTTATCTACCCTCTCTGAACAATAGTTTTCTCGTTAGTAACAATTTTAAAATCAAATAACTCATAGTCAAGAGTCCACCCACCCAGTCCCCCAGCCCTACCAGGCGAGAGTTGGGGGCCTGGGAGAAACCCAGGGGCCGGGCCTCGGGAGGGAGACTCCAGGGTTCTCTCTCCCAGGCGGGACCCGAGTCCTTAGGAGCTAGAGCGGCTCAAGCCGGCGCCTTCTTTGAGCAGGCGAGGTGGGGACTCCGCACCACTGTGACCGCAGTCACTACTACAGCCCCAAGAGGGGCTGCGGCTGCCACGCCGCGGGGCGGGGCTCACTACCCAGGCCCCTCCCACAAGCCCCTGGGGCGGGGCCCGCCGAGGGAGCGCGTAGAGCAGTCTGTCTCTTTGTGCAGGCCGGGGGCGTGGCCTCTCGGAGATGGACCAATCCCCAGAGCTCTTAGCTCCGGGGAACCAATAGTGGGATGATGGGCGGGGCGTGGACGGAGCGGGTCCCGGAGCCTGAGCAGGGCCACAGCGGGGTGCGGGGGTGTACGCCTTCAGGGATCTTTCCCTTCACGCGTGGGACCCCCCGAAAGAAGCGGATCCGGGGTGCAGCAGTGCAGGTCAGGGCAAGCAGGGGCCCCCCTCAGTGGGAACACCCCCAGCTGCTGAGGAGGGAGCGCCCGCAGACTGCGCCCCAGGTCCCTTCTCCCTCTGCTACCCTTGCCGACCCCCGGGCGCACCCTGCACCCTCGGTGTCGGGAATCACCACCCGCACCGCCCCTTACTCCCTGCGTCCAGCAGGCGGAGGAAGGAGAGAGCTCGGCAGGAGATTTGGGCGGAGATTGGGGGTCCGGATGGAGATTTCTGTTCCGGGCCCTGATAGCTTCCGCAGGGTGTGGTTTCCGAAATCCAGTGGAATCAAGAGAAAAGATTACTAAATTCTCAAATCTGAGCCGAGCGTCGCGGCAATTTGGGAGGCTCAAGACAGGAGGATCGCAAATCCAAGGCCAACCTCAGTCACTCAGCGAGGGCCTGTCTCAAAATAATTTTTAAAACGGGCTGGGGAATGTAGCTCAATGGGAAAGCCCCTGGGTTCAATCCCCAGTACCCAGTGCCCCACCTCAAAAAAAAAAAAAAAAAAAAATCTCAAGTTTGGGGGCCTCTGCCCAGTTGCAGGCAGGGTAGGAGCAGTCACAGTTCCACATCCACCCCACTCTGCACCCAGCCGGAAAGAAGGAGGCCCAGAGAGGGGCCATGCTTTCTTGTGCCTCACATGTGCTAGGCAAGCACTCCACACTAAGCCACAACCCCAGGACCATATTTTTTTTTCCTCCCCCCCTCCATCCCTTCCATCCCCTTTATTTTTTATTTATTTGTTTTTATGTGGTGCTGACAATTGAACCCAGGGCCTCAGCCATGCTAGGCAAGCGCTCTACCACTAGAGCTAGAACCCTGGCCCCCATATTTTCTTAATGATAAAAAGAGTAAATATAAACTATAGAATTTGAGCCAGGCACAGTGGCACACGCCTGTAATCCCAGAGGCTCCGGAGGCTGAGGCAGGAGGATTGTGTGTTCGAATCCAGCCTCAGCAAAAGTGTGGCACTAAGTAACTCAATGAGGCCCTGTCTCTAAATAAAATGCAAAGTAGGGCTGGGGATGTGGCTCAGTGGTTGAATGCCCCTGAGTTCAATCCCTGATACCAAAAACAAAACAAAACAAAACAAAACTCTAGATTTTGACTCCCAACCTATTTTAATGCACTCCTGTCAATTTTGTTGAAATATTTGTAGAACTGAAAACGAGGGGTGGGGGCTGGGGACATAGCTCAGTTGGCAGAGTGCCTGCCTCACAAGCAAAGCCCTGGGTTCAATCCCCAGCACCGCAAAAAAAAAAAAAA
>JAJEJO010001119.1:340885-353395 GCA_020662805.1 Glaucomys volans
TTTTTTTTTTTTTTTTTTTTTTTTTTTTTGTGGTGCTGGGGATTGAACCCAGGGCCTTGTGCTTGCAAGGCAAGAACTCTACTAACTGAGCTACATCCCCAGCCCTGTTATTTGCTTTTAAGAGCCCAGGCTTGATAAATTACAGGTTAACTTGTGGATTTGTCTGATACAAAAGATAACACAAAATAATGCCAGAGGTGTGCCTGTAATCCTAGCACTTGGGAGGCTGAGGCAGGAGGATCGCGAGTTCAAAGCCAGCCTCAGCAACTTAGCGAGGCCCTAAGCAACTCAGTGAGACCCTGTCTCTAAATAAAATACAAAATAGGGCTGGGGATGTGGCTCAGTGGTGGAGTGCCCCTGGGTTCAATCCCCAGTACCAAATAAATAAATAAATAAATGATGCCAGAGGTTACTCTCTTTTTGTTTTGTTTTGTTTATTTTCACTAACTGCATTTTGATTCATTGTATACAAATGGGGGTACAACTTTTCATTTCTCTGGTTCTACACTAAGTAGAGTCACACCATTCATGTAATCATACATGTACACAGGGTAATGATGTCTGTCTCATTCCACCATCTTTCCTTCCCCCTCATTTCCCTTTACACAATCCAAAGTACCTTCATTCTTCACTCACCCCCTGCACCCCCCTTTATGTATCATCATCCACTTATCAGAGAAAACAGGGGTTACTCTTAATTGTTGCAAAGGGCATTAGTCAGATTTTTGGAGGTTGTTTTTCTTAATTTATTAATTTTATTTGAGCTTTTTAAAAAGGACGCTATAAACCTCAGTTCCTCCAATGCTTCTTGAATCAGTTTTACCATCTTATGGTTCAATTAGAGTTGAATTAAATTTTCAACAAGTGTCGAATTATACAATAGTCATGATTTTAACTCTTCAGATACTTTTTTTTTTTTTTTTTTTTTTGGTACTGGGGATTAAACCCAGGGGCACTTAACCACTGAACCACATCCCCATCCCTTTTTTATTTAGAGACAGGGTCTTGATAAATTGCTTAGGTCTCACTAAGCTGCTGAGGCTGACTTGGAACTCTCAATCCTCCTGCCTCAGCCTCCTGAGCCACTGGAATTACAGAAGCCTGCCACTTGCCCGGCCAGAAATCATTCTTTGACACTGGTCTCCCAGCATGGTGCCCTTCCACCTCATCCCTTCTGCATCAGGTCTGGGCTGGGAATGGGGGCAAAGCCAGGATACCTCAGCCCTCTATGAAGTTGTTCCCAGGACAGTCGTTCCCCAGCCCACTCCAGCATCTGGCCAGAGGTCTCCTTATCAGTTTGTGCCTTCCCAACTCAAGGAACCTGAAGGTCACTCAAGGTCCAGCTCCCCACCAACACAGTTCCCTGACTTCCACCTGAGAGAAGTGTCCCTGCCCCTGAATGTCCACTGAGCCTGTCAATGGCACACGGGTTCAGGCTGAGACCTGGGGGCCTATGGATGATGTTAGGCTGGGAAAAGACAGGAAGACCTACCACATCCCCAGGGCCTGGCCAGCCTCAGTGGACCCCCAGTCCAAAGCTGTTCTAATAGTGAACCACAGAGCTATGCCCCCGGTCCTTTCTATTTTTTTTTTCTTAAATCTGGAGACAGGGTCTTGTTAAATTGCTATAGTTGGCCTCAAACTTTCGATTCTCCTGCTTCAGCCTCCTGAGTCGCTGGGATTACAAGCCTTCCCCACCATGCCCTGCTACCCCTCCCTCAGTATTTGATTTGTCAGTGTCAGGAAGCAGCAGAAGCAGGATATCAGCCACAGTGCTGGACCACCTGCATCCATTCTCAGTCAATGGTGGCCAGTCCCCAGCTGAGGAACGCTGAGGCCATCAAGCCTCCCACCCTCTGTACTCACCACTTGCCATACTGTTTCCTGCCAGGTGGGATGAACTCCTAGGGATGCAAGGGCCCTGCAAGCCTCAGCCTAGGATAAAGGAGTCACTTCAGTTGTCCTTTGAGTGTGCTAATATATAATTCCTGGGCTGATGATACTCTCAATGGCACAGCACTTGCCTAGCATGTGGGAGACCCTGGGTTTGATCCCACTGCCAGAGAAATAAAAATTTAAACAAAACACACACACACACCACATTTACCTGGTGGTCATTAAACTCGGATTGATTCATGTATTTTTCTTTTGGTGCTGGGAATCAAACCCAGGGCCTCACTGGGTGGGCGTGGTCACACATGCCTGTAATCACAGCGGCTTGGAGGTTGAGGCAGGAGGATCGCAAATTCAAAGCCAGCCTCGACAACTAAGGCAGGCCCTAGGCAACTTTGTGAGACCCCTAACTCAAAATAAAAAAATTAAATTAAATTAAAAAGGGCTGGGGATGTGGCTCAGTGGTAAGCACCACTGGGTTTAATCCCCAGAACTAAAAATAAAGTCCAGGGCATCACCCAGGCTAAGGAGGTGCTCAATCACTGAGCCACCCACACCCACCCTTTATTTTGCGTTTTTGAACCCTGCACTTCCCCTTCGCTCCTAAGGGTTTCTAAATGCTTCAGGAGAAAGGTCCCCACCACCAGGGCGAGCTCAGCCCCGCCCCATTTGGCGCGGCGGGCGCGTCTCTATCGCCACCTGGCGGCCTCCAGGAAAGCCGCAGTTCAACCAAGTGGTGGGAGAAGGCGGGGTCTCGGAGACTGCGGGGTCCTGGGTGCGGCCCTCCCTCCCCCTTCTTCCGCCTTTAGGAATAGGCCCAGGGCGGCCCCCCGGTATCTTCAGTCCAGGCCGTAGTGGACGGCAGTAGTAAGGAGGGCAAGTTCAAACTGGGCCCTGCGGAATGTGCATGAATTCTGGTTGCAGGGAGCTAGGACCGGCAGCTGGAAAGGGCGGTTAGATTAGCAAAGACGGCCAGATACAAACCGCTAACCAGCACGCCTCGTTCTAGGATCATTGTGCCCATTTTGTGCATGGGAACAGTGAGGCTCAGCTCTTAAGACTTTGGGGGACGGTGCCCTAGTCCAGTGCTGACCTTGACACGAACCCGCCACGTCCTGGGGTTACCTATGCCCCCACCACCCCTGACCAGTGTCCCATCGGTTACTAGAGAATTAAAGATCCTCCTTGAGGCCCTGTTTTATCTCTGGGAACCCCCTCTCCCGCCTGATTGTCGAACGATTCCTTTATTTGGAGGAAGGGAGTTGGTCCATCTGAGGGTCAAGCCTGCTCGCCCAGCCCCCTGCTAGGGCTTGGAAATTGAAAGCAGCAGATCCCACTCCTCCCCATCTCACCCCAAAGCAGGTTGAGGGATGGGTGTGCCCCGAGGATGGGGTGAAACTCCCCCGTGGAAGGCTTTCCACCCTGAGCTTTCCCCTTCCCCGCCGTGGGAGTCTGCAGACTCCCGGGGGGAGGGGGAGAACGGAAGACGGGGCGTGGCCCGTGCTCCGCCACAGTGGGGGGAGGGGTCTGCGCGCGGGCAACGCCCCCTCCCTTGCGCAGCTGGAGCATCCCTCCAGCCCAGCGCCCAGGAATTCTGCTGACTCACTTCCGAGGCCGCAACTGCAACCGCGGCGGGAACAATAAGTCATTCCATTCACTGGACAGCAAAGCCAGGGTTCACCTGGGGGACCAGGCCAACGAGGCCGACCCTGCCTTGTCCCCTATGTTTTTCGCTCCCGATCAAGTGGGTCCCAGCTGTTCCCTCTGACTAGCATACTCTTCCCTTTGGGCACCTGTAGCCAGGACATCCTCTCCACCATCGCCGCCAAGGCTCCGGCTCCAGTAAGAGTGAGGGGGGTGTCTGCGAGCCTGATCCCCAGGCAGCTCGGATGGGCTGTTACATTGGCCAAGATGTACCGGTGCCAGCCGCAAACTGGGAGTGCCCATGTGTTGCACGGCACTCGTGGACAAGTGTGCCCTCCGGCCCATGTGACCATGTGCAAGGCTGCCCTTGGCAGGTGGGGACAGGCGCGCCTGGCATTCATCCCGCGCATTCTCCCTGCAGACGGATCGAGGAGCTATGGCCTCCCAGGTCCACGCCCACCGGCCTCAGCTGGCGGACAGAATCTGGTTTGGGGAACTGCAAACTGCATTTCCCAGAACCCTGGCAGTTTCCTGCTAGGCACCGCCAGTTGGAGGCACCAGGGCTCAATCTGGCCTCACGCCCAGCGAGACGGTTTAGCATCTGACTCCACGTAGGGATCGTTTCTCAGAATCATGCTTTTAAAAAAGTTGTTGTAAAAGACAAAACTCAATATTTAATGTTTTGGTCCCTTTAAGCGTATAGTTCAGAATTAAGTACATGCACATTGTAAAGCAGATCTCCAGAAGTTTCTCTGACACCTTTTACTCATTAAATAATTGCCCTTTCCCCACCTCCCAGGTCATGGTAATCACCATCCTAACATCTGTCTCCACCAAGAGTCACGCAGCATTGGTCCTTTGTGACTGGTTTATTTCACTGAGTATAATATCCTCAAAGTTCATCCATGTGTGTCAGAATTTCCTTCCTTTTTAACACTGAAAAAACATTCCATTGTATGCATGTTTTTTGTTTATCCATTCGTCTATTCATGGACACCTGGACAGTGATGTGTTTTTTTTTTTTTTTTTTTTTGAGACAGGGTCTAGCTAGCTATGTTACCCAGGCTGTTCTCAAATTATTCCTGGAATCAAGTTATCATTGTGCTTCATCCTTCAGTGCAGCTGGATTGGGGTAAGGGGTGCAGAGTCAGAGATCCTACTCTTCTCTCTCTCTCTCTCTCTCTCTCTCTCTCTTTTTTTTTTTTTTTTTTTGGTACCAGAGATTGAATCCGGGGATGCTTTACCACTGAGCTACAACCCCAGCTCTATTTTTTTATTTTATTTAGAGACAGGGTCTTACTGAGTTGCTCAGTGCCTTGCTTTTGCTGAGGCTGGCTTTGAATTTGCAATCCTCCTTTCTCAGCCTCCCAAGCCACTGGGATAAGAGTATGTGCCACTGTGCTGGGCAAAGGATCCAACTTTTAAAAGCATAGAGGATGAAACACATGGGACTGGCAGTGTGACTCAGTGGTAGAGCACTTGTCCAACATGCCAAGGCCTGGCATTTAATCCCCAGCACTAAGAAATAAATGTAAATTTTAAATTAGAATTTAGTGAAAGCTGGACGCAGTGGCACACAACCTGTGATGCCAGCAACTCTGGAAAGTTGAGGCAGGAGGATGGCAAGTTCAAAGTCAGTCTCAGCAAATTAGTGAGGCCCTGTCTCAAACTAAAACATTAAAAAAAGGGCTGGGGATGTAGCTCAGTGGTTAAGTACTGCTGGGTTCAATCCCTAGTACCCCCCCAAAAAATTTAGTAAAAATAAATGATGGTACCCTTTTGTATCCAAGTTCCTGGACTCCCTGAATTCTAGGCCCAAGATTGAGAGACAGGAAGCTAGGAAAAGGAAGGAACTAGCATTTTTTTTCTTTTACTTTATTTTCTTACATCTTTTTTTATTTTTTTTTTTTTTTTTTTTTTTTTTTTTGGTACTGGGGATCTAATCCAGGGGCACTTTACTGCTGAGCTAAATTCCTACCCCCTTTTTTAAAAATATTTTTTTTAGTTGTCAATGGACCCTTATTTTATTTATTTCTATGTGGTGCTGAGAATTGAACCCAGTGCCTCCCACATGTTAGGCAAGGGCTCCATCCCAGGTTAAATATCTGTACATTAAACCAACCTCAAATCAGAAAGAAAAAAAAATTAATATTGGAGATTGAACCCAGGGATACTTTACCTCTAAGAAATATTTATTTTATTTTTTTGCAACTGGGGATTGAACTCAGGGGCACTTGGCCACTGAGCCATATCCCCAGTCCTATTTTGCATTTTATTTAGAGACAGGGTCTCACTGAGTTGCTTAGGGCTTCACTAAGTTGCTGAGGCTGGCTTTGAATTCGAGATCCTCCTGCCTCAGCCTCCTGAGTCGCTGGGATTACAGGCGTGCACCACCACGCCCGGCTCCGAAATATTTTCTTAAAAAACTGTCTGGGCCTGGAGTTGTGGCTCAGTGGCAGAGTGCTCGCCTAGCACGGATTTGATCTTCAGCACCACATAAAAGTAAAATAAATATATTGCGTCCATCTACAACTAAAAATATTTAAAACAAAAAACTGGCTGGGTGCAGTTGCTCATGCCTGTAATCCCAGCAGCTCAGGAGGCTGAGGCAGGAGGAACATGAGTTCAAAGCCAGCCTCAGCAATAGTGAGGTGCTAAGCAACTCAGTGAGACTCTGTCTCTAAATAAAATACAAAAAAGGGCTGGGGATGTGGCTCAATGGTTGAGTGTCCCTGAGTTCAATCCCCAATACAAAAAAAAACAAAACAAACAAACAAAAAACCTGTCAGGACTGGGCACGGTGGCACTGCCCTGTAATCCCAGCAATTTGGGAGGTTAAGGTAGGAGGATCTCAAGTTTGAGACTGCCCTCAGCAACTTAGTGAGGCCCTGTTGCAAAATGAAAAATAAAAAGGGTTGGGGATGTAGCTCAGTGGTAAAGGGTCCATGGGCTCAATTCCCAGTACCCAAAAAAAACAGTGTCCATATTGAATAAGAACAGATTTTTTTCCTCATCATATTCCCATCTAATAACAGTATAGCAGTTATTTACATAACATTAACATTTTATTGGCTATCATAAGTAATATAGAGATGATTTAAAGTAAAACAGGAGTGAGTTGGGGGTATTGGGGTTTAGCTCAGTGACAGAATGTGGAGCACTTGTGTAGCATGCTCCGTCCGTGGGTTCAATCTCCAGCCCCTCTGAAGAAAAAAAAGAAGGTACACAGGAGGATGCACACAGGGGCTGGGTGGGCCTCATGGTGTGCCTCATGGTGTGCACACATTTTGTGCAAATAGTGTGCCATTCTATAAAAGAGACTCAGCATCTTCCAGTTTGGGTATCCAAGAACAGCCACGGAATAAGCTCTTTCCTTTGGACTAAGCACCAGGGCATGCTGAAATCTGACTCTGGTTAAAAGTGGAAGCCGCAGTGAGGTGGACCCTACAAGACAGAACCAGGACCAGAATGTCGCCAGCTCTTCGAGCCAGAGAGGCTGGATTCCTCTAATCCAGGAGGGGAGATGTCTCCATCCTGAACCTCCCAGGGGTTTCTAGTCCTTTGTGTGTGTGTGTTCCTGGGGATTGAACCCAGGGCCTTGTGTTTGCGAGGTAGGCACTCTACCAACTGAGCTATGTTCCCAGCCCAGGGGTTTCTAGTTCTGTAGGCTGAGGGGATGATGGTGTACAGGCGACCACGTGCATGGTGGCGTGTGTGCTGCATGGTGTGTGTACTGCACACCTTGAGGCCCACCCAGCCCCTGAGCTTCTGGGGCAGAGCCCTGGATCTGACAGAAGTGATCCTAGTTTGCCCATTGGTTGACCACAACCCCGGGCGAGTGCTGTCAGTGCCCTAGATCTCATCTTCCTCATCTGAGAGGGGGAAGAGCAACCAAATATAGTGGCTGGGAGGCTGCAGCTGGCCCATTTGGCAGGTCGGTGGCCATTGATCCCTGGGACAGAGGATGTTCCTCTTGCCTAGTGCTTTCCCACTGTCACTTTTTGTCCAGTAAGGCCTTGGACGTGGTAGACATCTGCCTGAGGTGGGTGAGGGAGAGTCGGGAAGGGGGTGCTTATGGACCCAGATGCCCTGGTAATTGGGCACAGGTCAAATTCATTGGGAATTCTGGTCCACCTTGCCAGGGATGATGACAAAAATGGTCCCCACTAGAGGGCACTGGAGAGCAGTCTGCATCCAGCTGGTCCTGCCCTCCTACCTGCCCAGTGTGTGGACATTTGCTTCAGTGCCCCAGGACCTTCTCTGGGCCTCCACCTGCCTTCCTATGCTGTAGTCTCCCCTTCACTTGGGCTCCCACCAAGGGTTCAGCTGTCCTGCTAGACATTTCTCTCTCTGGCTCACAGCTCCTTCTGACCCTGCCCTTCTCAGCTGAATCACCTTGACTAATTACTGAACCTTGGTGTCTTGGTCAGGGTGGTCTTAATTTTCCTATCAGGATCCTGGGGGGCTTTCCTTAGAGGGTACAGTGCTCAACACACTCAGGAACTCAAAAATAGCAAAAGGAAAAGTAGATCCTTCTCTTCTTGCTTTCTCTTTCCTTTTCTCTCCCTTCCCGGACGCCCTGTCCTGACCCCAAACACTCCTCCCTTCCTCCCTGGCTGCCCCAAGCCCTTTGGGGCTCTCTAGACTGTGCACCTGCTATCCCAGCATGTCCTCACTGCCCAGACAGGCTGCTGAGGATCCGGCCGCCTGGAATCCAAGGCCAAATGACCTGCCTGGTTGTGTCCTGCTGGGCCTGCTGGCCCTGAGCCTCACCCAGAGTGACCCCAGCCCCGGGAACAGAACAGGACAGCACAAAACAGACAGGGCCTGGGTTTGGCTGGCCCCATTTGTCAGAAACACAAGCCTTCTGAGCCAGGCCAGGCCAAGAGCTAGCCACAGGGAGCTGTGGGCCAAAGACCCCACCACCACCAGGAAGTCCCCTACTTTGAAAAGGGTAAGGCAACGGGAGCCCCACACCAGAGCCCTTTGTTGAGTACCTACTGTGTGCCTGGGGCTCATGCTTAACTTTTTTTTGTACTGGGGATTGAACCCAGGGGTGCTTAAGCACTGAATCACATCCCAGGCCCTTTTTATATTTTATTTTGAAGCAGGGTCTCACCAAGTTGCTTAAGGCCTTGCTAAATTGCTGAGCCTAGTTTTGAACTTGTGATCCTCCTGCCTCAGCCTCCTGAGCTGCTGGGGTTACAGGCGAGCACCACTGCAGCAAGGCTGTATGCTTAGCCTTTTGCATATCATCATCTCATAAAATTTTCATAATAAATTAGCCCTAGAGGGATCACTGCTATATGGTACAGAAGAAGAAGCTCAGAGTAAAAAGAGGTGGACCACCATGTCCGGGTCTGAGCCCTGTACCTTCTTTTTCCTTTTTGGGAAGGGTGCAGAATACAGAAAAGTACATAGAGCACGATAACTAAAGCAGCCGCGCACAGGCCAATAGTTTTCATATTTTATTCGGCTTTTTTCTCAAAGAAATAGAGGATTTCTGAATCTCCCCTTCCCCCTCCCCCTACCTAAGTCCCACTCAATACTGCCCCCCACAGCTACCCCCACGCATTCCTCCTGCTAGTCCTTGAACTTCCTTCAACTGGAACCCAACACCACCTGGAGGCTTTCGTGGCTGGGTGCAGGGAGAGTCCCCGCCCTCCCCGCAGGCGGTCCCCCCTCTGCTCGGTATACGGTCCTTGCTGAGTTTTCCGGGCCCATCCTCCACTCCATGCCGGCTGCATCCTGGGCGCTTTGACCGTGCACAGACTGGACGTCGCGGTCGGACGCTTTTCTCCCAAGGGGACCTCGCGGGGCGTTCTAGGGGTGGACGCTGGGGCCTCGCTGGCGCCCGCGGGTCCCCACCCGCCCCAGGCTCCCGGCGCGTGGCCCGCCGCCCCGCCGGCTCTGCAGGGAAGCGCCGGGCGTTTCGCAAGCCCGGGCCACGCCTCGGACCCCTCCCGGGCTCGTTCGCAAAACGGGAAGTTGGCGGAGGAAGTCCGTGCGGGGCGCGCGGCCGCGGCCCCCAGGCCGGATGACTAAGTTTGGCCGCGCGACCTGCGCCGTTGCCTTTTATGGCGGACTCGGGGGCGGCGGGCGGGCGGGCTGGCCGGGGAGGGGGCGCCCGGCCCGCAGCGCGCAGGCGCAGCACTCCCTGCGGCGCAGAGGGAAACTGAGGCCCTGAGCGCCGTCCCGCCCTCGCCAGGCGCCGGGAGCCCGATGACACCCAAGGGCCCTGCTTCCCAGCCCACGTCCAGGACAGAGATGAATCACACTCCCAAGCAGTGCCGGAGGAGGGGCGGGGCTGCACGTATTGAGCACCCAGTGTTTGCGTCTTGGCCTCCATCTGTCTGTCCTTACGGTCGCCCTGGCAGGGCGGGCTCGGCTAGGCCACCTCGCCCTTAAGGGTCTTCGGAGCAGAGAAGCGTAGAGGGGGGGAGCCCATTGGCAAGCAATCCGCGCCTCCCATTGATCGCCCCCAGGCCTGCTGGGGGTGTGCGAACCCCGCATGAGACACTCGGGTTAACGGAGGTGGAAACTGAGGCTGCGAGAAAGTCACCTGTGCCCAATGCCACGTGCGTGCTAAGTGGACGTGCTGCTGCCTGACCCAACTGTGCGGGGGGTTACCCCATCCCCTCGAGGGGTCCAAGTACGGGACCCCCCCCCTCCGTAGTGAGCACCCGGGCAGAGATGCAACCTCGAGGAGGCTGGGGGATATTCCTGTTCCCTGTCCCCGGTCACTCCAGGTCCTCGGTGTCTTCAAACGCGAAATGGGCACCGCATGAGCTATTCCGGGGCAGGGAGAAGGGTCAGGGTCGTGGTCTGGGAGCCGGGATAGGGGCCGATGCAGAGATTTCTAGAACGCAAGT
Source organism: Glaucomys volans (assembly GCA_020662805.1). Classification (NCBI taxonomy): domain Eukaryota; kingdom Metazoa; phylum Chordata; class Mammalia; order Rodentia; family Sciuridae; genus Glaucomys; species Glaucomys volans. Next base: position 351,295 of record JAJEJO010001119.1, read on the forward strand.
GCTGGGCTGCGCCCCCTCCCCCAGGCCCGGCCCGGGTTCTCTGGGGGGCGGGGGGCGGGGAACGTGGTGGGGGCGGCCAGGCCCGAGGGCCCAACGCCCCCTCCCCGGGCGCTTCCAAACCTCGCCTTTTAAGGAGAGGAAGTTGGGCCAAGTGGGCCGGGCCGGCCCGAGGGGCGGGGTGGGGGCTGGCCCGGGCCTGCGGGGAGCTCCAGCCGGGCCCAGCCCGCGCTGGTCACCCAGGGGGTTGCCCGGCTTATCTCCCGGACAGCCACTGCCCTGGGACACGGGAGCCTCTGAGCTGTGGTCCACGTGAGCCTCACGGGCCTGCGAGTTCCGATAAGAACCATCCACCCGCCCCTGAGGCCTGAGCCCCCTGGCTGGACCATTTGTCTAGGGAATGGGTCTGATCGTTACCTGGGGCGCTGGAGAGCCGCTGGCCTGGCGACTGAGTAGCTCAGATCAAGACCCACACGCACCTCTGAGAGAGCTGGGCTTCTGTCCTGCGGCCTCTGGACCCCCACAGGGCCCTCCTGGTGTGGGATGCTGCCCAGTCTCCTAACAGAAGCTCTCCTCTCTGCTCGGATGGGATGTAAGGTCAATATGAGGTCGTAGGGCCCTGTTATCTAGCCGGGCCCTTTAGGACCAGAGACAGCAGGGCTTGCCTGGGCTGGTGCAGAACTTCTGCTCCTCTGCCATGGGGCCATGTGAACCCCGAGAGTGTTCTGCTGTCCTGAGTATTCCCAGAGAGGGTCCCCATGAGTGGCTTGTAATAGTCTTGTTGAGGCCCAAACCCAGGGCCCACCCTTTCTCTTCTCTCTCTCTCTTTTTTTTTTTTTTTTTTTTTTTTTTGTACTAGGGATTGAACCCTGGGACACTCAACCACTTAGCCACATCCCCAGCCCTTTTTTATTTTTATTTTTTGAGATAGGCGCCTCACTAAGTTGCTGAGGCTGGCATTGAACTTATGATCCTCCTGCCTTCCATCCGAGTAGCTAAGATTACAGGCAAGGTGGCCGGTGCCTGGCCCAAGCTGCAGTTTCTTTTGTTTCTGTGTTTCCTCTTTCCACATTCTTTGATTGGTGCATATTCAGGTTGCAGTTTTTTACAACTCCTCCAGAAATTCTCAGTGCCAGGGTCTGTGGCAGTATCTGGAGGGCTCTGGACTGCTCTGCTGAGTGTCCATGACTCCCCTGTCCTCTGCGGTCCAGGAGACCTGGTCCATCTCAGCTCATCCTGAGTGCTGCTGAAGTTCTGCGCCGCATTTTCTCATCTCTGGAAGCTGGGGTGACTTTTAGTGGCAGGGGGCAGGTGAGCCTTGCCTGTAAGCACCGAGCTGGAAGGGCACCACACCAGATGTGAAGGGACAGCGGGACCCAGGTGGGACTCAGCACCTCACCTCATCCAGATGGGCACAGCCCCGGTACACACACCTCAGCCTCAGCTACTGGTACCCACAGCCATGATCCAGCACAATGATAGCTGCCCTATCTGCCTCTCAGGGTTGCCATGGCAACTACAACACATTATAGTGTCCAAAAAGTGAAAGAGCATGAGACACACAAGTTATTATAATCATTACTATGACTCTAGTAGTATGTGTGTGTTTGTTTGTATGTGGTATGGGGGATTGAACCCAGGGGTGCTCTACCCTGAGCCCTTTTAAATTTTTATTTTGAGACATGTTCTCACTAAATTGCCCAGGCTGGCCTCAAACTTGAGATCCTCCTGCCTCAGCCTCCTGAGTCACTAGGCTTACAAGCCTGTGTCACTCCACCCAGCTAACTCTAATACTTCTAATACAAACTTAAACTTGGGTCGAGGCAGACAGAAATCTGAAATCCAAGATTACAGAGTTGGTTTGCAAAACCTCTTGGGCCCAGCCGGGCGTGGTGGCACACGCCTGTAATCCAAGTGACTCAGGAGGCTGAGTCAGGAGGATCGCGAGTTCAAAGCCAGCCTCAGCAACTCAGCGAGGCCCTAAGCAACTCAGTGAGACCCTGTCTCTAAATCAAATACAAAATAGGGCTGGGGATGTGGCTCAGTGGCCAAATGTTCCTGAGTGCAATCCCTGGTTCCAAAAAAAAAAAAAAAAAAAAAAAAA
>JAJEJO010001119.1:353495-379395 GCA_020662805.1 Glaucomys volans
TCCAAAAAAAAAAAAAAAAAAGGAGGGGGGGGGGGATCGGGGCCCGGAACAAAATTTACCGGAAGCCCACCCCCGAAAAAAAAAAAAAAAAAAAAAAAAAAAAAACCTCTTGGGCCCTTTTAAAATGTAGAGTCATCTCCTAAAATGTCAGACTTGGCCTTGCCCTGTCCTGCTCACACACCCTCTTGTAGCTCCCCGTCACCTTTACAGAACAAAGTCCCAGCTCCTGAGCCTGTGCCCAGGGCTGGGCAGATGTCTTAGACAAACATCCTTGCCCCAGGTAGTCTCTAGGTGGCCAAGGCACTTTCCCAGCTCCTGGCTGAGTTCCAATGCCATTCCCTTTTATTTTTTTATGGCACTGGGGATTGAACCCCGGACCTTACTCACACTAGGAAAATGTTCCACCAGTGAGCTACACCCATCCCCCAATGGCACAGTGCTATGTGACCCTGCAGTTCCCTTTCCTTCTCTGGGCCAGGGCTGAGGCTAGCAAGGAGGGGAAGGAACAGTTGCCCAGCTTTGGGGGAAGGATGCACGGAGGTATCATGCGTTGGCTGGGGACCTGGTTCAAAGTACTCTTTTTTTTTTTTTGTACTAGGAATGGAACCCAAGGGTATTTGCCACAGAGCTATACACCCCTAGCCCTTTTAATTTTTTTTATCTTGAGACAGTATCTCACTAAGTTGCTGAGGGCCTGGCTAAATTGCTGAGGTTGGCCTTGAACTTTCAATCCTCCTGCGTCAGCCTCCTGATTTGCTGAGATTACAGGTGTATGCCATTGTTGTGCCAGATTCTGCCATATTCTTTGTCAGGTCTCTTGGTGCCCCTAGCATTGGGCCCAGATGCTGGCCCAGTGGCCACAAACTTGTGTCTCTGCGTGCCTAGCCCCAGGAGGGCCTATCCATGGTCCTTAGGTGTCCCCGAGCGAGCTAGGGCTTGGCCCAGTCGTGCCAGCCCCAGCTCTGTCCCTGTCCACCTTGGCCTCTCTGTCTGTACAATGAATCTAAACTGGAGGCCCAGGAAGTTCCTCAGAGGACACAAGGCATCCTCTGACCTCCTTCCCTCAAGCCATGTCCAGGGAGGAATGAGGGCTAGGAGGGATCCCCAAGCCCCATGTCCACCCCAGTGCCTTCCCCAGTTGGGGTTTTTTGTGGGATCTCCATGTAAATGCACAACAAATTACATGCAAATGTAAATGTGGGCCAGGACAGAGCCAGTGTTTAGCCGAGTCCTTCCCCCCAAGGCCCCACTAGACGCTTCCCAAGGTGCTCAGCCCCAGAAGGTGCTGGCAGTTCCCTTGGCATATAACCTCCTGTCAAGCCCCCTCTAAACTCTCTCTTTGGTGAACTCGTATTCAGACTTCAAAACCCAGCCCAAAGACTGTGCAAAGCCTCCCAAGTCCCCCAGACTGGGTTGGCCTTTCCTCCAGGTCAGCCCCTTACACATTCAGGATTGCAGACAGTCGCGTTTCCCCTGGGGGCCTGGAGAGGGAGGCTGGAGTCTGACCTGTGCGCATTCCCAGAGACCGGGTGAGTCAGCTGCAGCTCAGAGACCTGAGGACTTCCTGTGACACACCCCCGGTCCTCCTGCCAACATCCGCTGGGAGGTGTGAGCCCAACTGGCCCAGCCCTTTCCTCCCTAGTCCTGTTCATCACCCCTGTGACAGTCCCAGGACACATTCCTGCCAGGGTTGTGCCCACACCCTCCTGGACACCCTGCTGGAGCAGGGTGCTCACTCCCTTCACACCCACTGCTGGCCTGATGGAACTGGGTCTGCCCTTCACCCTCCTTCCCCGCCCCTCCCTCCTCTCTCTTCCCTTCCCCCTGCCTCCCTTCTCCCTTCCTTCCTTCCTACCTTCCTTCCTTCCCTTTGCCCATCCGTCCATCCTGCCTTCCTCCCCCACATAGGCATTGAGTTTACTGAGCACAACTACAGCTCATGAGCCGGGATCTCAAAGTGATCAAAACAGATGTGATTTCACCTGTGCAGCAGTGAGGACAGAGTGCACCTGTAATGCCACAGTCGTAAGGAATGTGACAAAGAAATATAAACCGAGCACGCACAGGCCTATAATCCCAACTCCGGAGGCTGAGGCAGGAGGATCGAAAGTTTGAGGCCAGCCTCAGCGACTTTGAGAGGCCCTAAGCAGTTTAGCAAGACCCTGTCTCAAAAAAATAGAAAGGACTAGAGATGTGGTTCAGTGGTTAAGCACCCGTGGGTTCAATCCCAGGTACCAGAAGGAACAAACAAAAAGACAAAGAAGTACAGAAACTCTGACCTGGTCTGGGGAATAGGAAGAACTTCCTGGAGGAGGTGACATTCATACACACTGATCCCTAAAGGGTAAACAGGATTTTTTTTTTTTTTTTTTTTGGAACCAGGGGTTGAACTCAGGGACACTTGGCCACTGAGTCACATCCCCAGCCCTATTTTGTATTTTATTTAGAGACAGGGCCTCACTGAGTTGCTTAGGACCTTGCTAAGTTGCTGAGGCTGGCTTTGAAGTCGCGATCCTCCTGCCTCAGCCTCCCGAGTCGCTGGGATTACAGGCGTGCGCCACCGTGCCCGGCTAAGGTAAGCAGGATTTAAACAGGCAAAAACAGGGAGAGGGGTCATTAGGGAGAGCAGAACAGCAGTGCAAAGGCCCTGTGGCAGGCAAGAGTTTGGTGTTCAAAGGACTAGTTTGATGTTGCATGGAGTTTGAGGTAAGGCTGGCACGGGGCCACACTCCCCAACAGGCTGTCATCTCATTTGCACGCAGCTCTGTGACATGCCACATGCTGACCATTTATAATCCTATCCAACACTCACATTTACCAGCATAGAATGGCTCCCCTGGCCTTAAACTCAGTAAAACAGAATCATCCGGGAGTTACTCATTTGTATCTGGCTTCTTGTGCTCAACATCACTGTTTCTTCCATTGTATGAACACACCGTCCTTTAACCATTCATTCTACAGTTGATGTGTACCCAGGATGGTATTTTGGGGGGTTTGTTTCTTTTTCTTTTTTGGTACCAGGGACTGAACTCAGGGACGCTCTATCACTGAGCTACATCCTCAGCCCTTTTTATTTATTTATGTTGAGACAGAGTCTCACTAAACTGCTGAGGCTGGTCTCAAATTTATGATCCTCCTGCCTCAGCCTCCCCAGACACTGGGATTACAGTTATGGGACACTGGGCCTGATACCTGGGTTATTGTGAGTTAAGCAACTATTATGAATATATGAGAGCTTTCTTTTTCTTTTCTTTCTTTCTTTTTTTCTTTTTTCTTTCTTTTTTTTTTTGTGTGTGTGTGTGGTGCTGGGGATTGAACCTAGGGCCTTAGTACTTGGGAGGCAAGCACTCTACCAACTGAGCTATGTCTCCAGCCCACAACTTTTTTTTATTATTGTTTGTATTGGTGCATTATGATTGTACACAACAGTGGCATTGTGACATATTTGTCCATGAACAAAGCATAATCTGGTCAAATTTCATTCCATGATACCTCCCCTCTCCCTTCTTCCTCCTGATCCCCATAAGAACCTTCTTTCTTGGGGCTGGGTTTGTGGCTCAGTGATAGAGTGCTTGCCTTGCATGTGTGAGGCATGGGTTCCATCCTCAGCACCACAAAAAATAAATCAATAAAATAAAGGTATTGTGTCCATCTACAACTAAAAAGTATTAAAAGAGAGAGAGAGAGAGAGAGAGAGAGAGAGAGAGCACCTTCTTCCTTGAACATGTCCCTTAGCAGATTCATGGATTCACTTGCCTTGGACACATGGCTTGGAATGGAATGCTGGATCATATTTTAAGAACACCATAAACAGCCTTCCAAAGTGGTTGTGGCCCAACTCCCACCGGCTGCTGGTGGCTGGCATTCCCGCGGACACTTACTCTTATCAGTCTTTTTCATTCGATGCCTCTGGTGGGCGTGGATTGGTGCCCTGTGTGGTTTCAGCATGCGTTTCCCTGATGACTCATAACTCTGAGCATCTTTTTACGTTTACTGGAGATTTGGAAATCCTCTCCTTTAAAGTGCCTGTCGGGCCTGGGGTGTGTCTCAGTGGCCCCGCCTGTGTGAGGCCCTGGACTGGAGCCCCAACCCCACAAAAATAAACAAGGGCAGTGAAGGACCTCTGTGCCTTTGCTCCTTTCCGCTGCCATTACGTCCTGACCAAATGATACCTTCCTGTGGATAAACAATCCAGGAGAACCTGGAAAGGAAGGTGACAGTCTGGTCCCCTTTTGGACACCGAAGTCTTCATTCGCCTGCTCCATGTGGGACAGGTGTGCCGACCAAGCACACCATGGCTTGTTCTGGAAGGTCTCACTGGCTGCGAGGCAGACCTAAGGTGGGACTTGGGGGTCAGGACGGGACTCAGAAGCACAGTGGGGCCGGAGAGGCTGGGTTGCTCAGTGTGGGGCGGAGCTGGCTGGGGCTCTGTGCTCCTGTGTCCATCAGCTGATTGATGTGGCAGCCTGGCAAGTTGGCAGCTGAGGGCTGTCAGCCATCAGTCCTCCAGCAGATGGGCCCACAGGTCCTGTACTGACTGGGCACGCAGTGGCCCATCTCACCACCCACCACATACCTGGTGGCTTTGCGGCAACCAGCTGTACTGGGACCACCATGAGCCCCACATCAGGGCATCCAGCACCACGGAGTGGAGTGCCCCTGTGGGGAGATGTTACTGCATGTGATGAGTCCCCCCCAGTGGACATTGAGCAGGATTCTCCCCCTTTGGGATGCAGAGGAGCCAGAGGGCGTGGAAATAGCCAGACCTTGGAAACAGCCCCAAAGTGTGGCACCCTGGGTTGATGCCATCGTCAGGCCTCCAGGCCATATATCTGGATCATGACACCAGTTCCTGTGACTCAGGGGGCTCCTGGCTCTGGAGAGAAGCCGGGGAACAGGAGGGTCTTGCTCCCAAACACCCCTTCCTCCACCTCCCCAGGTTGGCCCAGGGTGAAGGGAACCAACAGCTGGCTCGGGGGCCATGAGCATTACCTGTCTCCTGTTGAAGCCCTTGGCAGGGTCCTTTCCTCTTCTCCAAAGCCCTGGGACAGCAAGCAGGGATGTGTCACCACTTTCATGTCACAGAGACGCAGTGTGCCCAGCCCAAGGTCACCAGCATGTGGCCACTTGCACTGGCTCTGAGTGGTGCCAGCTTGGGCATTTCTATCTCTGGGCACTCCCTGCAGCTCTGCGGGGCAGGCAAGGAACCCGAATGCCAAGGGGCTCAGGGGCTCCAGCCTGCACTCCCTCGTCCTAGGCCACGTGTCTGTGTGACCCCCTCACCACCAGTGCCATGTGCCTGAGCAGTCCAGGTGAGCCCAAGGGCAAACATGGGGCCCAAGGCTAGGCCCATCACCCCTGGCCTCAGTGGCTGTGGCTAGCAGAGAGCCTGGTGACTTCATTAGAGAGTGACTGTTATTACCTGCAGACCTGGGACATGATCGAGCAAGGCTCTTCATGGGGAAGCTCTGGCCACTGCCCATGGCCACCAACAAAAGCCAACAGGCCACAGGAAAGCCCCTCCCCTGTCAGACCAGCAAAACCCAAGCCCCTGAGGCCTCTGGGACTCTTCCCTAACTTGAGACAGGGTTTGAGGTTTTATCTGGGCTGGCAAGGGACCAATCTGAGGGAGTCAGGACAGTATGGCTCTATGTCCCCAGTGGACAGTGCACTTGGGGGTGGGGGAAAGTCCCCTAGTGTTCCCAGCAGCTGGCATGGGGCCAGGCACTGGGGACATCAGGAAGCTCAGGCAACTGTGCCATGCCCTGTCCCCCTTGGCCAGCTCAGGTTCCTGGCGAGCCCAGCCGGCGGCAGAGATTTCTGGCTGAGGACAGGCTGGTTATGTGGCTACGTGGCCGTGGTCGATCAGGTTTCCCCTTGGGCCAGCCCCAGGCCCCAGGGCTGGAGGAGCTGGCGCCAGCAGAGCAGCACCCCATGTGGATCCTCGGGTGCTCCCACGGCCAGGCAGGCTGGGCTAGGGTGGCCATGGAGCCATGCTGGGCCACTGCCCACCTTCCACCCTGGACCTGGATTTGCCCTTCAGGAACATGGAACTAAAACAGCCTCACAGAGGCTCCTCCTGTGTGAGGAGTTGGGGAGCCTCTTTGAGATGGCCTAGGCCTTGGCTTCATGACAGGCAGGACACCTCGGTTCTGGTATATTTTGGTAATAGCCAGACCATGCAATCAAGGCCTGAGTGAAGTCCCTTACTTTCACTACCCTTAGTTTGCTTGTCTGAGAAATGGGGAGATTCCCCACTTACCAGATAGGAGTGTGGCGAGCTGCCAGGCTGGGATCTGGGCCCAGCACACAGTAGGCCCTCAGGGCCCTGCCTTCCTTTCTGTGGACATGGGGGAGTCCAGGAAGGGCAGGCAGAGCCCCAGGCCCTGGGTCAGTGAGTCAGCAGCTGCCCCGCCCACCCACACCTTCCCGGCACCTCCCTTCCCGGGCCCTATGCCACTTCCTCCAGGGGGGGCCTCCCCTCCCATCTCCTCCCCTCTCATCTCTTCCCCTCCATCTCCAAGGGGCATTTCTGAGCCCTGGGGCCAGGTGGGAAGGTGGGATAAGCCCACCCAGCCAAGAAGAGGGTGATCTCCTTACCCTGATCACACTGCCCATTCCCTGCCCAGCCAGCCCTGGCCCGAACTTCAGACCTCATCTCGGGGAGGGGGTTGATTGTTCCTGGAGGACTGTCTGAGACCTGGGCGTCCCCTGCCCCTTTACAGGCACTGGGTGCTGGGGCCACAGCCTGGGCCACAGTGCTGGCTACTCCAGTGTGGTCAACCTCCTCTCCAAGGGGCTCCCTGCCCTGGGTGTTTGCTTGCATCCTCATTGGCCTGAACTTGAAGCTACTGCTGACCCCAACTTGGTCCACCTGTCCCTTAGCTGCCCAGGTCCCTGTCTGGACAATTAGAAAAGTCTAGGTTCCCCAAGGCTGCTATGGCTTCTAGGTGCCCTTGGGCAGGTGCCCACCTACTATGGGCTGTTATTGTGGGCCCAGGTGACAACGGGGACACCCCCAGGCTCCCTACATCCCTCAGGCTGCCCTGGGAGGGTCTCAGGACCCAGAGGAGTTGCTCCCACTCAGTACTGGGACTCTGGGTTGACTCACTTTGCATCTGGGGGAGGTAGATAGTGAACCCTGCCAGCAGCAGGCTCCTGGGGCAAGCAGAGGGCTCCGCTGGGTGTCGCTGGGGAAATCCAGGGAAGCTTATTTTCTGTTTCTGAATAATTCAATTGAATAATCAAGTCTGGAACTTCCCAGGCAGTTTCTCCTGGTGCCCTGGGGACCAGAGACAGAAGGTAGTTTTTAAGGATTTTTAAAAATTCTCCCAAGGAGTGTCAGAAGTTCCCTATCGTCCAGGGCAGGGATCCCCCTCTGCCAGGTAGTTGTCAGACAGCAAGGGAGGCACAGAGTGGCAGAGCCACAGGAGGCTACCATGGTGAACGCCCTGGAAGAGGCTAGGTCTGGAGGCTGGACACAGGTGGAGACCGAGGCTCTGCTCAGCAGGAGGCTTAGCTCTTCAGAGGAGCCCTCCCCACTGTCCTTCAGATGTGCTCTCTCCAGCTCGGCCCAGTGGCACATGCCTGTAATCCTAGGAACTCCAGAGGTTGAGGCAGGAGAATCACAAGTTTCAGGACAGCCTCATCAATTTAGTGAGGCCCTAAGCAACTTAGTGACACCCTGTCTCAAAATAAAAAATAAAAAGGGCTGGGGCTGGAGCTCAGTGGTAAAGTACCCCTGGGTTCAATCCCCAGGACCAAAACAAACAAACAAAAAAAGGATTCATGCTTCATTCACATTACTCAAAACGGTGCCTGGTACCTGGCTGATTGGTGACGGCAGGATGGATCTAGGAGCTGCTCCAGAAGATTCAGGTTCAGCTCCTGGGTGTGCCCTTGCTGGGTGAAACTGACTGGGTCACTAGCCCTCTCTGGGCTGGAACGCTAATGCTGTTGTAATAGAGGATGGAGAGTAATCAGAGCAGACTTCCTGGAGAGGGCAGCCTGAAGCTGGCCCTGAAGGCTGAGAAGTGTGGACAGGAGACAGAGGAACCCCATGCACTCCGTGCCCCGCTAGGAGTCCCGAGTTCAGAGGGAACCAGGAACATCCCAGGAACAGGGAGGAGGCCAGGAGGGCCAGCTTGTGTGGCCCAGGCCTGGCAGCTGTTCTCTGTGCTAACAGAGGAGGTGGGGCTAGGAATTCAGACTTCGGAGCAGCCTTTGGACCTTGTCCCCGAGGACATTCCAGGGAACACTTTACCCTCCGAGAGGCAAGGCCTGGCCTCCTGCCTCAGGGCCTCAGGGGCTCTGAGCCTGACCTCTTTCACACTGGCTGCAGGCAGGCACTTTATCAGTCCTGCCTTAATCCCGAAAAAGGGGATGTGTTTTCTGGAATGTTCCAGGCTCCCCCTCCCCCTGCACCTACTGTGTGCAGGGGTTCTGCCTTCTAGGAGAGACCACTCCAGTCTAGCAGGGACTTCTTCCTCAGTTTTTGCTCTGCCAAATGGAGCCAGGGCCCCTCCTGGCCAGGAAGCGGAGGGGCCTCAGTGCCCAGAGCAAAGTGGAGGAGACCCAGGGAAGTAGGCCTCTGGTGTGAACTATTAAAGTCCCCCTGCCTGGAGGGGGCAGGTGGCTCCTTTTGGTTGGCTGAGCTGGGCCCACCCGAGTTGACAGATCTGAAAACCACACAAGGGCAAAAGTTCCCAAGCAAAGAAGAACTGGTCCACTTCCTCTCCCGCCCCTGCCTCCCCCTTCGTCCACTTCCTCTTTTCCTTGTCCCCAGACCTGCTTTCTCTCTCTAGTTCTTCCTGCCCCCACCCCAGGCTCTCTGCCTAGTACCCCCTCCACCCGCCATTTTCTCAGGGTCCTTTCTGAGGGCTGAGGACACCCAGGTATCATTTATTCATTTGACAGAGCAGAGCCCTGGGGTGGGTGTGGTGGGAGGAAGTGGGGGTGATGGGGACCTGGAAGAGCTCATTGTCTGGTGAGGAGGCCTAGTTATAAATACAGTGTGTTGGTATGGTCTGAAGCCCGGAGGAAGGGGTATGCTGTGGGTGCAAAGGGGCTCCCCCGAGGAGGGCCTTCTGGTATGGGTCTTGCAGGATGCATAGGAGAGCGCCAGGAAATGGCTGCTGCAGTTCGGAGGAAACCACCAGGCAGTAGGAAGGCCTAGCACTGCTCCAGTCTGAGGGCGGGTGGGGTTGGAGCTCCTTCCCCTGGTTGAGAGGAGGTAAAGTGGCAGTGCAGGTCCTGCTTGGTGATCAGGTCTGCGCCTACCTCTGGTGGCTGCCTGGAGCCTCCTACCTCCTCCTGCAACCCCAGTGGCTGGAATCCTCCCCGGGACCCCATCAGGGTCGGTGAACAGCCTGAGGCTTCCCTCCCCAACAGGCAGCAAAGAGGGCCACCCCCACTCCCCCTCACCCGCGGGTGAATTGCAGGATTGGCGGTCCTGGGGCAGCTGGCAAGGTGCCCGTGACTGAGAGATACAAGGCCAGGGACAGGGCAGTCCCGTCCCCTGAAGGCAGGGAGTGGATAGGCTGGGAAAGTTCACTGGGCCCAGGGCGGCGACTGGGGGTGGGGAGGGCTTTGTCAAGTGTTTGGCACTCTGTGGGAATGTTAGCTAGCAGCTCTGAGCTGTGGGCTCCACTGTGTGCTGGGTGGTGGTCATCTTTCCCACCCACTGTGGCTGCTGCGACCTTCAAAGTGCCCGCCACCCACCTCCTACCATGAACTGGCTCAAGCCTCCTCTTCCCAGACCCCAGATTCAGTTCCTCATCCATATATGGACTTAGCCTTCACTGGTTTCCACACACATACTCAATGAGCACCTACTACGTGCGGCAAGGCCCTACGCAGGCCTTCCTGCTCCTCCCAGCAACCACTTTCCCATGTTTCTTTATGTAGAAATGTAAGTCCTCCTCACCCCCTCCCAGGAGGAACAAGTTCCTCTAAGTTAAGTCAGATGCCCCTTTGGGGTCTCAGGGCCCCTGACCACTGTGTGGGTTTGGCTTCCCCTGCCAGGTGGGCAGCTTCTAGAATACTCCTATGCACACACTTCTTGCCTGATGTTTACTGAGCAGACCCAGTGTGAGCAAGGGTGAAAGAAGAGGGTCTCCTCTGGCTGGTTTCAAGCTCCCAGCCCCACCCCCAACTCCTCTCCAGCTTTGCTCCTCATGGCTTTGCTCCTGAGTCCCCACAGCCTCCAGATGGTCCAGGAGGACATTTCAGCTGTGGCTAAACATGACAGACAACGGATGGTGGGCCCCCGCCCAGCAGTGCCTGGCTGCTGCCTGCTAACGGCCCAAACTTGGCCTTGACTGGGTGTGAGCTGACAGCCTCAGAAGCAGTGTGATTCCCTGAGTTTCCTTACTCCGTGGAGCACAATCTCTTCCTAGGCCTGTGGCAGGGGGGGGGGGGGGGGGGGGGGTCTGGAGCTTTCTTCAAAGGCCACCTCCAACTACCTGGAGCCTGGAGCCTATTCTGTCCCCTAGAATGTGGTCCTGAGACTCCTCAGTTGCCAACCACCGCTGCCCGCCCCTCCAGGTCTGAGCAGGAATCCTACACACAGCAAACTGAGCCCTGGCTAGAGGCCCCAGCTTGAGCTCTCTGGACCACTGTGGGGCTGCTGGCAAGGCAGTGACACCCTGACCTCTTCGTGCCCCACAAGCTCCTTATGCCAGAACCCATGGTAACCAGGCGTTCAGGCATCTGTGCTGACCCTCGCCCTTTTGGGTGCACATTACCAATGTGACATCCACACCCAGAGGGTCGCGGGGTGGGTGAGGGAACAAAAGACGCGCAGGCTGGGTCCAGGCCTGATCCAGGCCTCGTGGGCTTGGACCCGGCATTATCCAGTGGGGTGTGGGCCATGCGCGCACGCCAGGCCCATGGGCCCAGCACCCAAGGTGGCCAACGCCAAAACTCTCTTCATCCTCTTCCTCAATCTAGCTCTCTCCCTTTTTTTTTTTTTTTTTTTTTGCAAAAGGAGGGGAGAGGGGGTGAAAAAATGCTGCACTGTGCGGCGAGGCCGGTGAGTGAGCGGCGCGCGGCCAATCAGCGCCCGCCGTTCCGAAAGTTGCCTTTTATGGCTCGAGCGGCCGCGGTGGCGCCCTATAAAACCCGGCGGCGCGACGCGCAGCCACTGCCGAGACCGCGTCCACCCTGCGAGTACAGTCCCCTCGCCGCTCCGCCGCTGCCGGTCCACACCCGCCACCCAGGTAAGGCCCAGGCGACGCGTTGACCTGCCCCTGTCGGCCCTGAGGCCCCTACGGCCGGGCCCAAGCTGACTGCGGCCACGTCGCCGGTGTAGAACCGCGGGCCGCGGTGCGGATACTTGGGGAGGCACTCGGGACGCGGTGTGGGCACTTAAGCCACTGGGTTGCTGTATGAACGCTTAGGTAGCCACTGTGGTCGCGGTGTGACTTAGGGAGCCCCTGGGCCGCGGTGTGGACACTTGGAAGAGCCGCGGTTGCGGTGTGGGCGCTTGGGGAGCCACTTGGCTCGTGGGTACTGGGATGCGCCTTCTTCGCCCAAAGGATGCAGGGCTGGGTTCGGGGATGTGCTGCACTGTGCAGCCGAGGTAGCGAGCACGTCTTTGTCCGTGCCGGGCGCTCGCTCGCTCGGTGGAGCCGGCCGGGCCGGGTGGGGGCTGGGGAGCTGCTGCGCGTGCGCGCCGGGATCCGGGACGCTTCTGGTGAGCGCCCGCGCCGGGGCATGGGGCGCTCTTGCGCGTGCGCGCTGAGGCCCAGGGTGCCGTGTCCAGGGCTAGGCTGGGGGCGGGGCCGAGAGCCGGAAGGGGTGGGGTTGCCAGGGCGCCTGCGCATGCTTCCTGCTGCGCCGTCGGGTGTGGCTGCATCGCGCGCGCGCCCGCCCGCCGGGCTCTGTTTGAACGGGCGGAGGCGGGGCCGGCGCCGGGTGGGGAGGGGGCGGGGGCCTGGCTTCCTGCCGCGCGCCGCGGGGCCGCCTCCGACCAGCGTTTGCCTTTTATGGTAATAACGCGGCCGGCCCGGCTTCCTTTGTCCCCGGCGCTGGGCGCGCACCGGCGCCCCCTGGCGGTCTGAGGTTGCGCGCGCCGGAAGTGGGCAGGGCGGGGCGCCCGCGACCCCCGGTCACCGTGCCGCTTTGCCAGCAGCTCGCCATGGATGACGATATCGCTGCGCTCGTCGTTGACAACGGCTCCGGCATGTGCAAGGCCGGCTTCGCGGGCGACGATGCTCCCCGGGCCGTCTTCCCCTCCATCGTGGGGCGCCCGCGACACCAGGTAGGGCGGCCAGTTTTCATGGTCCCTGGTGGGAGACCCTCCCCTCCGAGGGTGGGGACCAAAGGCTTCTGGGTGGGGGTCCTGGGAGCCGCGCCCACGCTGAGGATACCTGCCTCTCCCTCCGCAGGGCGTGATGGTAGGCATGGGCCAGAAGGATTCCTATGTGGGTGACGAGGCCCAGAGCAAGAGAGGCATCCTGACCCTGAAGTACCCCATTGAGCACGGCATCGTCACCAACTGGGACGACATGGAGAAGATTTGGCACCACACCTTCTACAACGAGCTGCGTGTGGCCCCCGAGGAGCACCCTGTGCTGCTGACCGAGGCCCCCCTGAACCCCAAGGCCAACCGTGAGAAGATGACCCAGGTTAGTGGTTGGCTGTCTTCACATGGTCACTTCCATTCATCTTCCCTTGCCCTTCTGTGCCATGCCTTTTCTCACTTGTTCTTTCTTCTGCCATTCTCCATAGGACTTTTCTTCTCTGACCTGAGTCTCCTTTGGAACTTTGGCAGGTTCTATTTGCTTTTTTCCAGATGAGATCTTTTTCTCGTGTTTGCCTTTCTGACTAGGTGTTCAAAAATAGTGTGGGTGTAGGTACTAACACTGGCTTGTGTGACAAAGCCAATGAGGCTGGTGTACAGTGGCCTTGGAGTGTGTACTCAGTAGGTGCACAGTAGGTCTGAACAGAATCCCCTTACTGAGACCCCCACCCAGCACACACATGTAGCTGTGTTCTTGCACTCTCTGCATGTCCCCAGTCTGGCCTAACTGCCCTGGATGGCTTCCTGAGTGTGACGAGTCCTCTCTCTCCTTGCAGATCATGTTTGAGACCTTCAACACCCCAGCCATGTACGTGGCCATCCAGGCTGTGCTGTCCCTGTATGCCTCTGGTCGTACCACCGGCATTGTGATGGACTCCGGTGATGGGGTCACCCACACAGTGCCCATCTACGAGGGGTATGCCCTCCCCCACGCCATCCTGCGTCTGGACCTGGCTGGCCGGGACCTGACAGACTACCTCATGAAGATCCTGACTGAGCGTGGCTACAGCTTCACCACCACAGCCGAGCGGGAAATCGTGCGTGACATCAAGGAGAAGCTGTGTTACGTTGCCCTGGACTTCGAGCAGGAGATGGCCACTGCAGCCTCTAGCTCCTCCCTGGAGAAGAGCTATGAGCTGCCCGATGGCCAGGTGATCACCATTGGCAATGAGCGGTTCCGCTGCCCTGAGGCGCTCTTCCAGCCTTCTTTCCTTGGTGAGTTGACAGCCTTGTGATCTCTTCCCCACCCAAGAATCACACTTGGGTCACACTACAAGTCTGATGTCCATTTCCCTTCAGGCATGGAATCCTGTGGTATCCATGAAACTACTTTCAACTCCATCATGAAGTGTGACGTTGACATTCGTAAGGACCTCTATGCCAACACAGTGCTGTCTGGTGGCACCACCATGTACCCAGGCATTGCTGACAGGATGCAGAAGGAGATCACAGCCCTGGCACCCAGCACAATGAAGATCAAGGTGAGTGTGCCCAGCCTGAGCTGGCCTGCTCCCGTCAGGTTGGGCCCCACAAGGTAGGGAGTGCTGTGCCATCCAGGATCCTCAAAATGACTGTCTTGCCTCTGCAGATCATTGCTCCCCCTGAGCGCAAGTACTCTGTGTGGATTGGCGGCTCCATCCTGGCCTCACTGTCCACCTTCCAGCAGATGTGGATCAGCAAGCAGGAGTACGACGAGTCTGGCCCCTCCATTGTCCACCGTAAATGCTTCTAGGCGGACTGTTAATTAGCTGCGTTACACCCTTTCTTGACAAAACCTAACTTGCGCAGAAAACGAGATGAGATTGGCATGGCTTTATTTGTTTTTTTTTCCTTTTTGTTTTTGTTTTTTGTTTTGGCGCTTTTGACTCAGGATTTAAAAACTGGAACGGTGAAGGTGACAGCAGTCGGTTGGAGCGAGCATCCCCAAAGTTCTACAATATGGCCGAGGACTTTGATTGTACATTGTTCTTTTTTTTAATAGTCATTCCAAATATAGTGAGATGCGTTGTTACAGGAAGTCCCTCGCCCTCCCAAAAGCCGCCCCACTCCTCCTCGTGGAGGATGGCCCAGTCCTCGCCCGAGTTCATACAGGGGAGGTGACAGCATTGCTTTTGTGTAAATTATGTAATGCAAATTTTTTTAATCTTCGCCTTAATACTTTTTTATTTTTTTTTGAATGGTCAGCCATCGTGGCCCCCCTTTTTGTCCCCCAACTTGAGATGTATGAAGGCTTTTGGTCTCCCTGAGAGTGGGCTGAGGTGTGGAGGCAGCCAGGGCTTACCTGTACACTGACTTGAGACCAGTTCAATAAAAGTGCACACCTTAAAGATGAAGTGTAATGTGGCTTTGTGGCATTGCTGGGTGTGGGCAGCTGAGGGTGCTCAGGAAGGTGGATTTGGGTGTTGGGGGGCCAAAGGAGGGCCATCCTTGGAGTGAGGTAAGGGGGTTGAGGTCCTCATTCTTATATCCCCCTGTGCCAGGTTACCCTATTAGTCTGGGTTCTGAGATGCTTCTAAAAGGGTGGGAACTGTTCTCCACTTTCACTGGACTGGTGGAGTGGTGGTTGCCATACTGATAGGTGGGTATGTTTTCACCCAGTGGAGGCTCTGGGTCTTGGAAGTGGATAAGTAGGGCTCCTGGGCCTCATCCCTTCAGCCTCACCAGGAGTGACCTACCCTGGTGAGAATCTTCCATCAGTACTATACCAGCTGTCTACAGTATTGGTGGTGCTTTGGTTTAAGCTATCTGCAGTTGGGGTGGGCACAGCAAGGAAAGCCTGGAGTGGGGAACTGGGCTGAAGGTCTGAGATTTGGGAATAGATGGTGGGTACTTGCCTCTGGCGTCAGTTCCTAAGTCCAAAGCCCAGGCCTTACCCTAGAGGATGGGGTTCACCTGGAGCTGCAGGTCAGCCTCATGACTTGATACTGCTGCTGCTCTCCTGAAGCTGGTTGAGAGCAAGGAAAGGGAGTGGGGCTCACTTCCAGGATGTCCCTATATGAAAACATGGGTCCTGAGGGACTCCTGGACTGGCTGTCATTTGTGTAGTGCTGCTTCAGCAGGCAAAAGTGGCCTCAGCCTGAGTTGTCTCAGGCCCACAGAAGGGTTTATGGATAGGGCCCTCCTGTGGCAGTTCAGCTCTGAGGTTGTGAGCTTGCAAGGAAGTTCCTTGGGCCGCTTAACATCGAGTGCCAACTGTATGCTGGCCCTGAGGCTGCTGAGGTGACTAGGCAAAGACCTGACCCTGGAGGAGCTGTCAATCCAAACAAGGACCTCATCCATCCATTCAAATTCATCTTTCAGTCAAGGTCTGGGGGTATAAGAACAAAAATGGGTCCCCTTCCCTCATCAGGAACCCAGTGTAATGGGGAAGACCACCAACCTGAACAAAGTTCATAATTGTGATAATGAGAAGAGAAGAGGCTGTGATAACGTAGGATCCTGGGGTGGTGGAGATGGCCATTCTGTCATGTGATTTCAAGGTGTAGACGTACATTGGAACAACAGCTGGGAAAAAGCATTTTAAACCTTAGTATTTGGTACTGGAGATTAACACCCAGGGGCTCTTGATCACTGAGGTACATCCCCAGCTTTTTTATTTTTTTATTTTTTTGAGATGTTCTAAGTTGCTTAGAGCTTAGATAAATTACTGAGGCTGGCCTTGAACTTGTGATCCTCCTGTCTCAGCCTCCCTAGCTCATCCCATGGGAAAAACATTCTTTTAAAAAATATTTTAGATGTTGGTAGACCTTTATTTTATTCATTTGTTTATATGTGGTGCTGAGAATTGAATGCAGTGCCTCATGCTAGGCAAGCGCTCTACCAATGTGCCACAACTCCAGCCCCTGGAAAAACATTTTGAGAAAGCAATAATTTTGCCTTTTTTGGATAATAAGAAAGGTAATAAAGGGCCATAGAACTGGGCCTCCTGAGATAGGGAGGCTCCTCCTAGGATTCCTGGGGGAAGGATCTTTGAGGTGTCCTCAGGCCAAAGGAGGGACCTGTGTGGTGGCATGATCAAGAAGAGACAAGACAGCCCCAAGACAGCCCCAGGGCAGAGTGGGTCATGGGTTGGTCTTACCTGTGTGGCCTTGGGAAAGAACCATCAGCAATCCAGGCCCCTTTGACAAATGGACACATCACCAATAGAAGGAGGGGCTGTGGTTAGTAGGTGCTCCAACAGTTTTGCCTTTAAAGGCTCCGGAAGTGCAACCCAGACACCAGACACATTTGGCTTTGAGAATCCTCTAGCCCATCCCTTCCCTTCTGGGACCAGCAACCAGGCGGCTGAGGCCTGGCTTGATGTAAAAAACCCAGTATCACTGGGAACCGTGGTGCAATTCCAGCGGCTGGGGAGGCTGAGGCAGGAGGATCCTGAGTTCAAAGCCAGCCTCAGCAACTTAGTGAGGCCCTAAGCAACTCAGTGAGACCCTGTCTAAATAAAATACAAAAAAGGAGATGTGGCTCAGTGGTTGAGTGCATGAATTCAATCCCCCCCAAACAAAAAAACAAAAAAACAAACCCAGTGTCATCAGGAACCTCATCCACATCACTCTGAGAGAATGCTGCATCACCTCCCACTTCCTCTCTGCACCCACTTTATAGGCTAGGAGGCTTTGAGAAGACAGGTGGCTGACCCCAGGTTCTCCAGCTTCCAAGTGAACAAGCTGGAGTCTCGGAGGTTTTCCCTTTGACCCTAATGCTTCTGAGGCCCCGTCAATGCCCTCCCTACCCCACCTTCCTAGTCTGGTCTAAGGGCCAGATGAGCCAAGATTCCCACCCTTCATTCTTTGTTTTCCAGAAATGTGGAAGCTCCACCCGCTTTGCAGCCCAGCTCTGCCGGGCTGGCTCCACCCCTGGGAAGGGCGGCTTCCCGCTGATCCGGTAGCGGGCTCTCCCCCTGAAGTTCGCCTTTCTGATGAGCTAAATCTCACCTCACTGGAAGGTCCCTCCCCCGCGAGGCTTCCTGCTGCCACAGAGCTGCGCCCCCACAGACCATTCAGAGGAGGGAAGTCCCAGCGCGGGCAGGGCTCTGGAATTCTAGGTCATGCCCTTCTGGACACCTTTCAACCGAGCCCGATGGGGAGGATGGAGGCAGCCTGCTCCGGTCGTGCCCCTGTTGCGCGCCAATTGTCTTCTCTCCAGGAAACTGAGGTTTTGGGGGAGGACAGCTCTGGGGTGGCAGGCAGTGGCTGGATCTGAACACACTCTGGTGTGGAGCCCAGGCTGGGAGGAGTTTGCCCGCATCGCACCAGGAGAGGGGCAGGCAGTGGGGCAGCACTGCTGGGTGGCTACCCTGGGGACCCTCCATGGTAAAGGCACAGAGAAAAAGGATATCTATCTGTCTGGCCTGGAGTCACCAGGAAACATAAGCTGGAATCATTCGGAGCTTAGGCTGCTGACTGGTGGTCCTTCTTCCATGCAGTCGTTTTCCATGCAACATGCTCATTGTGCTGCTGGTAAACTTTTTTTTTTTTTGGTACTGGGGATTGACCCAGGGAACTTTACCCCTGAAGTATACCCCCAGCCCTTTAGCCTTGCTAAATTTTTGAAGCTCGTTTTGAACTTGTGATACTTGTTCCTCATCATCTGGAGTTGCTGAAATTATAGGCACGCACCACCATGCCTGGGCGCTTTTTTATTTTATTTTTTATTTTGAGATAGGCTCTCACTACATTGCTGAGGGTCTTGCTAAATGGCTGGGACTGGCCTGAAATGTGAGATCTTCCTGACTCAGCCTCCCAAACCACAGGGCCTGGTTTACAAATCAATATATATATATATTTTTTTTGAACCAGGGATTGAACTCAGAGACACTCAGCCACTGAGCCACATCCCCAGCCCTATTTTGTATTTTATTTAGAGACAGGGTCTCACTGAGTTGCTTAGGGCCTCGCTAAATTGCTGAGACTGGCTTTGAACTCACGATCCTCCTGACTCAGCCTCCCAAATCGCTTGGATTACAGATATGTGCCACCACGCCTGGCTACAAATCAATATTTTTTAGAACAGTTTTAGACTTGTAGCAAAACTGAAGGGAAAGTACAGAGAGTTCCTCTGTACTCCCTGTCCCCACCCACCCACAGCCTCCTCAACTGCCAACACCCTGAGGCAAAGGGTTACATTTGTTACAACTGATGAAGGTACATGGACACAATATTATTACCCAGAGTCCCAGGTATACATTAGAATTCCCTTTTGATGGTGTACATCCAGTAGGTTTGCTTGCTTGCTCACTTTATTTATTTATTTATTTATTTATTTATTTATTTATTTATTTTTGGTACCAGAGATTGAACCCAGGGGCATTCAGCCTCTGAGCCACATCCCAAGCTCTTTTTCATCTCACTAAGTTGGTAAGGGCCTTGCTAAATTGTTGAGGCTGGCTTCAAACTTGGAATTCTCCTGCCTCAGCCTCCCAAGCCTCTGGGATTGCAGGGATACACCACTGCAGCCACCTTATTTGCATAAATTTGTAATGACTTTTTTTTTTTTTTTTGGTACTGGGGATTGAACCCAGGGATACTTAACCATTGAGCCACATCCCCGGCACTTTAAAAAAATATATTTTATTTAGAGACAGGGTCTCACTAAGTTGCGTAGGGCCTCACTAAATTGCTGAGGCTGGCTTTGAACTGGCAATCCTCCTGTCTTGGCGTCCCAAGCTGCTGGGATAACAGGTGTGTGTCACTGTGCCTGGATTAATACCATGAGTTTACTATTATGGCATCACATGGAGCAGGAGCAGTTTCACCGCCCTAAAAATCCGCAGCGCTCCACCTATCCGTTCTCAGTACCCTCTGGCAACTGCTGATTCTTTGGTACTGGGGATAAAACCCAGGGCCAAATGCATGCTAGGTGCTTTATCACTGAGCGGTCCTCCCAGCCCACTGATCTGCATTTGTTCCCAGTAGTTCTGCCTTTTCTAAAACGTTCCATAGTTGGAATCACAAGGCATATAGCCTTCTCAAACTGGCTTCTTTCACTTAATAATATGCATTTCAAGGCTGGGGATGTACCTCCATTGCAGAGTGCTTACCTAGCATATGTGAGGCCCTGGGTTCTATCCCCAATACCACAAATAAACAAGCTAACAGAAAACTCCCCAGGGCTGGGGATGTAGCTCAGTTGGTAGAGTGCCTGCTTTGTAAGCACAAGGCCCTGAGTTCAATCCCCAGCACCACAAAATATTACACTTAAGATAGAAAGAGAGGCCTCTCAACAAGACAACAAAGAAAAAAAGTCATAATTTCTTCCATCTCTCTCTCTCTTTTTTTTTTTTTTTTTTGGAACCAGGGATTGAACTCAGGGACACTCCACCACTGAGCCACATCCCCAGCCCTATTTTGTATTTTATTTAGAGACAGGGTCTCACTGAGTTGCTTAGGGCCTCGCTAAGTTGCTGAGGCTGGCTTTGAACACGCGATCCTCCTGACTCCAGCCTCCCAAGTCGCTTGGATTACAGGTGTGTGCCACCATGCCTGGCTTCTCTCTCTTTTTTAGGTGCTGGGGACTGAATTTAGGCAAGGCAAGCAGTCTACTACTGAGCCACATCCCAGCCCTATCCTGGATGTCTTTTTTCCCCATGGTGCTGGGGATTTCATCCAGGGCCCCAGCACACTAGGCAAGTGATCTGCCACTGAGCTCCACGTCCTTTCATGGCTTGAGAGCTCATTTCCCTTAGTACTGGGTAATTCCCACTGTCTGGAGGCACTGCAGCCCATCCATCCTCTTAGTGTTACAGTGTGGATCTGGAATGTTCCCCAGAGGCCCAAGTGCTGAAGACTCGGTCCCCAGAGAATTGTGGTAGTGGGAGGTGGTGGAAACTTTAGCAGGTGGGCCTGCAGGAGGTGGTTAGATAATGAGGGGCCCCTCGAAGGTTATAGTGGGACCCCAGGCCCCTTCCTCTCTTGCTTCCTGGCTGCCTTGAGGTGAGACAACTCCCCACACTCCCCACCATGATTTTCTGTCTCATCACACACCCAAAGCGACAGTGCCAAGAGACCATGGACTGAGACCTCTGAAACTGTGAGCCAAAATAAACTTTTCCTCCTCTATGTTGATTTATCTCAGTTATTCTTTCTCTTGCAGGGAGGTGGTACCAGGGATTGAACTCAGGGGCACTCGACCACTGAGCCACATCCCAGCCCTATTTTGTATTTTATTTAGAGACAGGGTCTCACTGAGTTGCTTGGGGCCTAAGTTGCTGAGGCTGGCTCAGCCCAGAGAGCCACTGGGATGACAGGCGTAGGTCACTGTGCCAGGTTCCTTATCTCAGGTATTTTGTCCCAGCCACAGAAAGCTGACTAACATACCTACTGAAGGACATCTTCGTTGCTTCTAAGTGTTGGCAGTTATGAATAAAACTTCTGCAGACATCAGTGTGCAGGTATTCGCGTGGTAGGAAGGTTTCAACTCTAGCTATGCAGTTTGGAAAGGACTTTGTGTATTTCTTTGCTGCAGTGGGAGCTCAGGGAAGGATATGTCTCCTTCAAAATGGCTTTTGCAGGCCGGGCATGGTGGCCCATGCCTATAATCCCAGTGATTTGGGAGGCTGAGGCAGGAGGATCCTAAATGTCAGGTCAACCTCAGCAAGGTGGCCAGACCCTGTCTCAATGTCAAAAATAAAAAAGGCTGGGGATGTAGCTTAGTGGTAGAGCACCCTGAGATTCATTCCCCAGTATTGCAAATTAAAAAAAAAAAAATGGAAAAAATTGCATCCGTGGACACTTTCCAAAGAGGGGGATGATGGGGACTACTTTGGTGGCAGCCTGTCTGTCATAGGAACAGCCACTCATGGGGAGGTGCAATGGCTTTTCTAGCAGGCTTTACCAAAGGCCCTGTCCCCAGACTCTTTCCCTGGCCACAGACTCCCAATTCCTTGAAGTTCTCTCCCTGCAACAGCTAAGGATGCTGAACTGGAGGGCTCAAATCCCAGCTTTGCTACCCACAGCAATCCACGTTCTCCTCTGCAAGATGGGGATAGGGGTGATGGGACTGGGGATTGGAAATATCACTTTCAACAGAAAGTGCCAGTTACAAATAGCAGCTGGAAATGTGGGCTGCTGTCATTTGTTTTTATTTATTTGTTTTTTGCAGGTCCTGGGGATGAAATCCAAGGCCTCATGCATGCCAGGCAAGTGCTGGGTCATTAAGCTACACCCCCCGCCGTGCTGTCATCTATATTAGGAAGGTGATGCTTTTCTCCAGCCTCCACTTCTAAAGGAACAGGAAGCGGGTGCAGGCTCTCAAAGGCCTCCTGCTTCACTTCTAGCCTCTACTTGGGTTCTCAGTGAACTCCTTGGCCTAGTGCTCAGCCCTGGGCTCTGAGTTCTGTTTTACACTGGGGCCAGCCAGACCCTGATCTCAGACCATGATCTGTTGGGAATGCTGTGAAGCAGCATCCTCAAACCTGTCCCCTTGCCCCTCTGCTCCTACTGCTTAGAAGCAGTATCTCATTTCATTAATCACTGATTTGGCCAACATCCCTGAAGGGCCGGCTACTGTCAAGCACTCCTCTATTGAGGTAGTGAAATGGTGAAAAGCATACATAATTACAGATGGAATGGGTCCAGGAGGCTGGGAAAGAAAATTCCAGGGAAGACTACTAGGAGGATGTGACATTTGAGTTATGACTGGAGAAGCCCCAGGAGTAAAGCAGCATTCCCAAAGGAGAACTTGGCACATGTGGCAGCTGGGCAAGAACTTCAAGCTTTCACCATCACAGGGCCAGGGAAAGTGAAAGGATGGAGGGAGGAGGGGAAGGACAGATGGGGTCAAGAGAGCTGAGGGAGGGGTGGGTCAGAATTAGGCTCCAGTAGTAAACAATGGGAATTCTCATTAACACGCTTTTTTGGCACCAAGGCTTGAACTCAGGGATGCTTAAGCACTGAACCACATCCCCAGTCCTTTTTATTTTTTATTTTGAGATAGGGTTTTGGTTAGTTAGGGCCTCGCTAAGTTGCTGAGGCTGAGGCTGGCCTCCAACCTGAGATCCTTCTTGCCTCAGTTTCCTGAGTTGCTGGGATTACAGGCATGTGCCACTGTATCCAGCCCTTGACACACTTTCACACTTTTTAAGAGACCTGGTCTTGAATGTTGCTCAGGCTGGCTGCACCTGGTTGACACCCATTGTTTCTTTCCAGTGTCTGAAATTGTACCTAACTGTGGACTAAACTGGGTGTTCTTTTTTTGGGGGGGGCAGGCAGGACACTGGGGACTGAACCATGGGCTTTGTGCATGGTAGACAAGTGCTTTACCACTAAGCTGTATCCTTTGTTTTTCTTTTCTTTTCTTTCTTTCTTTCTTTTTTTTTAAATTTGGTGACTGCTTCAATCCCCAGCACTGAAAAAAAAAAAAAAATTTGGTGACAGGGTCTGGATAAATTGCTGATGCTACACTCAAACTTTCAATTCTTCTACCTCACTCTCCTTAGTCTCTGGGATTACATGCATGAGTGACCACACCCAAATCCAGTTCTTCCTAATGTTTTTCTTTTTAATTTTTCTTTTCTTTTTTTTGGAACCGGAGATTGAACTCAGGGACACTCGGAACCCGCGATCCTCCTGCCTCAGCCTCCCGAGCCGCTGGAATTACAGGCCTGCGCCACCACGTCCGGCTTTCTTTTTAATTTTGAGACAGGTTTCACTAAGTTACCCTGGCTGGCCTGGAACTTGTTCTCCTCCTGTCCTGCTTCATCCTCTCAAATAACTGGGATTATAGGCACTGACCAGTAAAAGGCAGGCTCTTGAATCCAATATGATTGATGTCCTCATGAGAGGACACACAGGAACACACAGTGGGGAGATGGCCAGGTGAAGACGGAGCAAATACTTGGGTGATGCTGATGTAAGGCAAGACTCCAAGGATTTCTGGCACCCACCAAAAGCCAGGGAAAAGCAAGGAAGATTTCTTTCCTAGAGCCTTTGGAGGGAGCACAGCCCTGTGCCAATGTCATTTCGAACATGTAGCTGCCGGAAATACAGTGGATAAATGAGGGTGAACTCTACAACACCACCGTAGTCGTTCACACCCAGTTGACTCCAAGCTATTTAAAATAGAAACACCTAGGATAAAGGCATATGTCCACACATTCATTTACTCAGCAAGTATTTACTCGGTGCCTACTACATGCCAGGGTTAGTTCTGGGAATCCCATCCTTGCTTACAGTTTATGGCGGGGTGCGGGAAAAAAAAGACAACAAAAAAATAGATACAGATCAGATGGGGCCAAGAGCTATGAAGAAACGTAACACTGGATGGGGGCGAGTTTGGGCGCGCGTGTGTGTGAGCGCGGAGAGCAGGCCATGCGACCTTTCAGATGGGGGACAGGTGCCTTGTGCATAGGGCGGGCAGTGAGAGCTGCCAATGCAGAGGTCTGGTGGCGAAGGCGCGCTGCGACGGCAGAAAGAGGCTGCGGTGGCAGGAAGGGAACATGCAGAGAGCAGAGGGTTTGCTGAACACCCTCAGAAAGTAGCCGACGCAACTGGGTACCTCCGAGCCCCTCCGCGCCCTGAATGCGCCTCCCGAGGCGCCACACCCAAAATGGCGGTGCGAAGGCCGCTGTAGGCGAGCGGAAGTGCGTATTCCAGGCGCCGGAAGTGGCGGGAAAGCCCCGCCCCTTGCCGGGGTCTCTTGAGCTGCGGACGCGCCGGCTTCAGCATCCTTGGCCCGGCAGGCGGGAGGCCTCGGAGCTTCGGCTCCGGCGGCCGCGGCACGGCTCGCCCGAGACATGGCCAGCCCCGGAGAGGTACGGCCCGCCCCTCTCTCTGCTCTACTTCTGCCTTCGCGGCCTCGGCCGCCCTCGGTCTTTCCCATCTCGCCTGACTCCTCCCTCCCGACCCTTCTCCCCTACCCTTCCCCCTGCTCCTGGGCCCCTCCTCGCCCCATCTCCCTCTCCTCCCAGGCCCCTTTCCCGCCTCGGAAGGCACAGGTTGTCAATTCCCGCTTCTCATCCCGTTCCCAGTCCCACATCCCTGATCGGCAAAGTGTTTCCCCACCATCCGCCCCCTGAGTTTCCAGGCCTTTGCCCCAGGCCCCTGTGTCCTGTTCGGCCCTCGCAGCTCTGGACGTTGCTCCTCCGCGCCCACTTCCTACCCTCCTTTCTGTTTCTGTTCATTTGCAGTCCAGCCCCCTTCTTCCTGGAGCCCCTTCTCTAGAGTGTATGACTCGGTGGAGAGTGATGGATGAAAAGCCAGTTCACTTGGGAATTTAGGGCTTTTCCTGGAATTCCTTCCGCAAACGCTCCACAAATCTGGATCGGATGGTGGATCCCAATGCGTTCTGTGATGTGGTGCAGGGTGTTCTATGCAGACAAGGGCAAAAACAGGGCTCTGAGCTGATTAGTAGCTTCCTTCCTATCTACATGTGTACCTGGGTTTATATCTGTCGTCTTCCAAAACTCAGAACGGTGGGATCTCTTCTAAGACTTAGAAGCTTGTTTGAGTTCAAGCAGTCAGAGGAGTGGATGAGGCATGGGTATGTGGAAGATGACTGTGCATGAGAGGTGGGTAGGTGGAAGATGGCTGGGGTTTGCTGATAGCGCCTCTTTATTTGAAGTAAATTTGGCCAGAAGTGGCCCCTCTGGCTCCTTGGTTGATGGGAAGGGTGTGTGACCCAACTGCAGACTGTCCATTGAAAGGCCAGAAAACTTCACCTCCCTGAAGAGTTCTGGGGTATCCTGCAGTATTAGCAGATCCCAGTTAGCTGTTGTATGTTTGGGGGATCTGATACCTTGGTCTTATGAAGTGCTGTCTCAAAGTCCCACTCTGTTCTTGAAGCATGGAGCTTACTGATCAATGACGCTGCTTTGTGCCATCTTTGGTATCTCTTGGGGAGAAAAGGGGAGGCTGGTTTTGCCCAGACTATAGAAATCAAGCTCCCTTTTTTGAGGGGATGGTCAAATTTTTTATTTATTGAGATTTAATTCACATACACAAATTCACTTCTTTAAAGCGTACAATTTGGTGAATTTTTAAAAACTGTATTCACAAGGCTGTGCAACCATCAGCCTTATCTGATTCCAGAATGGGGTGGCTGACTTTGAAAGTCCTTTAAAATGCAATTGCCTGCTAGGTGAGCATGCTTGTGATCCCAGTAACTTGGGAGGCTGAGGCAGGAGTATTGCAAATTGGAGGCCAGCACCAGCAATTAAGTGCGACTCTGTTTCAAAATAAAAAAATAGGGCAGGGGATATAGCTCAGTTGGTAGAGTATTTGCCTTGGAAGCAGAAGGCCCTGGGTTCAATCCCAGCACCAAAAAGAGAGAGAGAGAGAGAGAGAGAGAGAGAGAGAGAGAGAGAACATACTTAAATTAAGGTGGGGGTGTAGCTTAAAGCACCCCAGGGTTAATTCCTAGTACCCCCTTTCCTTGAATGCATTGTCCAACACTACTTCAATTTCTGAGGAATAAGGCTCTGTTGTTTTTTTCTACATTTTTTTTTTTAGTTACTTTGAAACATAATTTTAGTATCCAAGAAGCACCCATTATAATTGCTAAACTATAATACCAGCATTTCATGTATTTGATCCAGGTGTACAAAACTCATCAATTTTCTTTTTCTTTTTCTTTTTCTTTTCTTTCTTCCTTTTTTTTTTTTTT
>JAJEJO010001119.1:383673-394077 GCA_020662805.1 Glaucomys volans
TTTTTTTTTTTTTTTTTTTGGTGGTACTGGGGATTGAACTCAGGGCCTTGTGCTTGCAAGGCAGGCACTCTACCAACTGAGCTATATTCCCAGCCCCTGTGGCTTTTTCCTGATGGAGGGAAGGTGGAAGGCCTAATGCCGACTTGATGAGTCCTTGAACTTCTGACCTTTGTGGTATGCCCTTCTGTACCGATTGTGTCCTTTGGTGCCCATTGTGGCTTCCCTTTCCAGAGGATGGGGGACTCGTCTTTGTTCCTAGGGAAGATTAGGTGGGAAACCTCTGGGGCACCTCTGGGGCCTGGGGAGGGCTGGGCCGGAGGCCAGGGATGGCACAGTTAGTTCTGAGGAAAGCCGGCCCCAGGGTGGGGTGTGCAGACAGGCTCTTCCTCCACGGGCTTCATGGTGGCCATGGGGGCAGCAGGGCTTCACAGACGCAAAGCTTCCCTCCATACAGATCTGTACAGGAAGCAGAGCGGGAGAAGGCAGACTGCAGACAAAGGTCTGTAGACACAATTCCTGGAAAAGGCAGCAGAAGCGATGGCGGCGGGCACTGTGCTGAGAGTGGTCATCAGGGACGGGGCCCCTCAGTGTTGGGAAGAGGAGGACTTCCTCCCAGGTACTCCCCTTATGTAGTCAAGCACTCCTTTGTCCTTGACTTGGGAATTTCCTGTCACATTAGCAGAGGCTCAGCCCCACTCCCTCTTAGTTGTACAAATCAGACAAGATTGGGCATGTTCAGGGTGCTGTGGCCTTAGATGCTGGCTGGTTGTGCAAATCCAAAAGGCCCTGAGCATTTGGGCCACAGCCCCGCATTAGGAAAGAACACCTTTTAGTTTGCCAGGTATTTATAACAAAGCAAAATGAAATGTGTAGCTATCATTTGGAGATGCCAAGATGAGTTTCTAACCAGAAAGTTTGAAAAATGGAGATGAGTTGGGCCCTCTCTAGTCTTTATTACTAAGATTTTAAGATGTCATTGTCTAGCCGGGTACAGGGCCTGTAGTCCCACCTACTTAGAAGACTGAGGCAGAAGGATCTCTTCAGCCTAGGAGTTTGGTACCAACCTGGGCAACATAGGAAGATCCGCATCTCAAAATTAAAAAATAAATAAAAATGAAAGCATGATTCATCTAGTAGGTGCTCTTTCTTGGACTCATGTTTCTTTTTCAGTGGTGGTTCCTCTGTTTTTGCATGTCCTAGTGATCATGCTCATCCAAGCCCTGTGTCAGATGTTCTGAGGAGATGACATGAGATTTAGACACTTGGTGTCCTCTGTAGTCTTCTTGACAGAGTTCTTCTGGCCTAGGGTCTGTAAGGGCAGAGCTTGACATCAGAGACCAGGGGTAGTAGCTTTCCCTCAGTGGATTTAGGCATGGTCACATCTTTGAGTATAAAACGTTTGAGAGTTGGCCAGAGGAAGCTGTTAGTGGAAAAAATCTCTTAAACACAGTGAACTTCTTTCTAATCTTTTATCCTGGTTTGCAGATCCAAAGGAGTGTTTGAAGAATATCATTAGTTCTTTGCATCACAGGTATTTGGTTAAACCATCTGCTTTCTCATGAACTGTGTGGGGCTTCTTTGGACTTCTCTCCCTACCTCGGAAGGTCAGGCTGACAACCATCCTTGGAGATCCTGTGGAAATTCGGTGTCCTCCTTATTTTTAGGACATGTCCAATGATGATGATGCTCCCTCAGCAGTGGCTGATGTGGCAAGTGGCGCCCACCTGCTGGGGTTTTCTGATGAGATCTTGCTGCACATCCTGAGCCACGTCCCCAGCACTGACCTGGTTCTGAATGTCCGTCACACCTGCCGGAAGCTCGCAGCCCTGTGTCTTGATAAGAGCCTTGTCCACACCGTGTTGCTGCAGAAGGACTATCAGGTGAGGTGGGCATTGGACAGGAGATTGGAAACAGGCGAGGTGCTGGTCTTTGGGTGCTGGCAGGGCCCTGTGCAGTTGGGAATTCCACATCTCAATTAGAGCAGTCTCCAGCATTCATAAAGGGACAGAATTAGGGCAGAAAAACGTGGGTGGTAGCTGCAGAGGAGGAGGGCACAGGTATGTGTGGACATAGTCCTGGGAGGGAAGCTACCCTCAGGTGCAGGAGGAGCTAGGAGACCTGCCTCCCCATAGGGACCCACTCTGAGGTGCCAGCGTGGTGTCGGAAGTCCCTTGCAAAGTTGAACATGCAGCTCTCTGGAGGTGCAGGACAGCACTATGACACCCTCAGCAGTGTGAGGGAGTTGCAGTTACTGTGTTAAAATTTCTCTGAAGTCCTTGTGCTCTCCTGCTGAGCGTGGGTTCACTTGAGCCATCCAGGCCAGCGTGTGAGGAGTAGGGATGTGGAGCAAAGGCAGGCGGAAGCGGGTTGTGCTCTGTAGTTGTGCAGTGTGATGGAGGGACAGCCACACCCGGGCGGTCCCACTGCACTGCAGGTGGAGTCTTCCAGAGCTGGGACTCCTGCCCTTTTTTTGGCAGGATGGAACCTCGGGCCTATGCATGCTCAGCATTTGCTCTACTTTTTTTTGAGGGGGGTACTCAAAATTGAATCCAGGGATACTTTGCCACTGAACTGTATCCCCAACCCTTTTCTTTTTTCTTTTGAGACAGTCTCACTAATTTGCTCAAGACCTTGCTAAGTTACCAAGGCTGTCCTTGAACTTGCAATCCTTCTGCCTCAACCTCCCAAGTTTCTGGGATTATAGGTATATGCTACCATACCTGGCTCCTTTTTTTAAAAAACAGTTTTATTGAGATACAGTTTTATCATACAATCCATTTATTTAAAGTCTGCAGTTTAATATTTTTTGTATGTTACATTATTAATTTTGTTAAGTTGTGGCAAAATGTATATAACATAGCTAGGTGCAGTGGCACATGGCAGTAGTCCCAGCTATTTGGAAGGCTGAGGCAGGAGAATCACTTGAGCCCAGCCTGGGCAACATAGCAAGAACCCCACCCTTCTCAAAATGTAAAATATGTCATTTGTCATTTTGATTATTTTAAAAGTTGCAATTTAATATCCATAAAATTTACCATTTTAATCACCCCCCTGTACTTTTTTTGCTGGCAGGGGGGCCTTGCCTTGTGCCCAGGCTGGTCTCTAACTCCTGGGCTCAAGTGATCCTCCCATCTTAGACTCCTGTGCAGGTTTTGAATTTATTTTATGTTTTTGGTGCTGGGGATTGAACCCAAGGCCTGGCATATGGTAGTCAAGCACTCTCCATTGAGTTACACCTCTAGCCCTTTTATTTTGAAGTGGGGTTTAACCAAGTTGCCTAGGCTTGGGATCCTCCTGATTCAGCCCCTAGAGTGGCTGAGATTCTAGACGTCCAGTGGCATTAAGGACACTCACAGCCTATACCACCCACCTCCAGAATTTTTTCATCAATGTAAACAAACTTTAGAACTATTACATTATAACTTTCTGTCCCCCCTTCTTAGCCTGATAACCTTTATTCCACTTTCTGTTTCTGAATTTGCCTATTCTAGTTATTGTACATAAGTGGAATCATATGGAAGTTGAGTTTTTGTGTCTGGCTTCTCTCAGTATGTCCTTAAGGTTCATCCACATTGTAGCATGTGTGAGAACTTCATTCCTTTGTATGACTGAGTAATATTCCATTGTATGGATAGTCCACACCTTGTGCATCATTCCTTTGTTGGTAGACATTGGGGTTGTTTCCTTCTGTCTGCTGTTACGGTTCACAGTGCATGGTTGGTTTCCCTGCTCCTTGGGTGTGTAGCTAGGAGTGCAGGTGCTCAGTCATGGTAATTCTATGTTCAGCTTTTAGCCAAGTGCTTTCTACAGTGGCTGTACCACTTACCATTCCCATGAAGCTGGGGTCTCCTGACTGCTTGTGGCAGGTGAGTGGGAGGGGAGGGGCAGGCAACTTCCCTTCTAATCTGAAGCAGAGGGCTTCTACCGGACCTCTATGGCTCCCTGCTGTGGGGCATGTGCACTGGGGGGACCAAGGAGGCACCTGGGTACCTTCAGCCCCTTTCCTTCCTCTCCTGCCCATCCCTGTCCTGCAGGCCAGTGAGGACAAGGTGAAGCAGCTGGTGAAGGAGATTGGCCGGGAGATCCAGCAGCTGAACATGGCTGGCTGCTACTGGCTGTCGGGTTCCACCATCGAGCACGTGGCCCGCTGCCGTGGCCTGGTGAAAGTGAACCTCTCGGGCTGCCACCTGACCTCCCTGCGCCTCTCCAAGGTGCTCTCGGCCCTGCAGCACCTGCGCTCGCTGGCCATTGACGTGAGCCCCGGCTTCGATGCCAGCCAGCTGAGCAGCGAGTGCAAGGCCACGCTGAGCCGCGTGCGGGAACTCAAGCAGACGCTGTTCACGCCTTCCTATGGCGTGGTCCCCTGCTGTGCCAGTCTCCAGAAACTGCTTCTCTACTTTGAGATCCTGGACCGCACGCGCGAGGGCGCCGTCCTCTCAGGCCAGCTCATGGTGGGCCAGAGCAACGTGCCCCACTACCAAAACCTGCGTGTCTTCTATGCGCGCCTGGCCCCCGGCTACATCAACCAGGAGGTGGTCCGGCTGTATTTGGCGGTGCTCAGCGACCGTACACCCGAGAACCTGCATGCCTTTCTCATCTCTGTCCCAGGCAGCTTTGCCGAGAGTGGGGCCACCAAGAACCTCCTGGACTCCATGGCCCGCAACGTGGCCTTGGATGCCCTGCAGCTGCCCAAGTCCTGGTTGAATGGCTCTTCCCTCCTCCAGCACATGAAGTTCAACAATCCCTTTTACTTCAGCTTTAGCCGGTGCACACTGTCTGGTGGCCACTTGATCCAGCGGGTCATCAATGGCGGGAAGGACCTCCGCAGCCTGGCCAGCCTGAACCTCAGTGGCTGTGTGCATTGCCTGTCTCCTGATTCCCTGCTGCGCAAGGCAGAGGATGCTATCGATAGCAGTATCCTGGAGACGCTGGTGGCAGCCTGCTGCAACCTGAGGCACCTGAACCTCTCGGCTGCCCACCACCACAGCGCTGAGGGCCCAGGCGGGCACCTCTGTCAGCTCCTGGCCCGGCTGCACCACCTGCGCTCCCTGTCCCTGCCTGTCTGCTCTGTTGCTGATGCAGCAGCTTGGGCCGACCGTGTGCCTGTCCAGCCTGTGATGCGTGCTGTGCCCCGTGGCTTTGGCAAGAAGGTGCGCATAGGCATGCAGACCTGCCCCAGTCCCTTCTTGGGCCAGACAGCCCCCCAGCCTTCCTCCGTGTTCTGGTCTCTACTGAAGAACCTGCCCTTTCTGGAGCACCTTGAGCTGATCGGGTCCAACTTCTCTTCGGCCATGCCACGCAATGAGCCTGCCATCCGCAACTCACTCCCACCCTGTAGCCGGGCGCAGAACGTTGGGGACTCGGAAGTGGCTGCCATTGGCCAATTGGCCTTCCTGCGGCATCTGACACTGGCCCAGCTGCCCGGGATCCTGACAGGCTCTGGGCTGGTCAGCATCGGCCTGCAGTGCCAGCAGCTGCAGTCTCTCTCACTGGCCAACCTGGGCACGATGGGGAAGGTGGTCTACATGCCCGCCCTCGCGGACATGCTGAAGCACTGCCGGCGTCTGAAGGACCTCAGGTGAGGGGCCCTCAGTGTCTCCGTGGCCTCTTCTGGTCTTCAGAGGGCTTCAAGGCTGGTGAGGGAGCAAGCAGCCAGCCTGCCAAAAGCAAGCTCAGGCTCCTACACCGGCCTGTGCCCTGCGCACAGAGCTTGGGCAGACCTCAGGAGATAGAGTGCAGTCTGGCAGAGCCTTGTGGGTGCTGGGGCAGAGGTACCTGAGCTTCTTGTTGCGGTCATTATCCTTGTGGCTGTTTGAGTGATGGCTCCTGTGGGCTGCCTTGTGCACCATCTTGTCCGACCCTCACGGCTGTCCTGCTGGGTGGCTGTGATTGTCCTCACCCACTTGAACCACTAGGTTGGGGAACCAGAATTTGAACCTGAGGCTTTCTACCCAACTTTGTGCTTCTTGGAGGATGTACAGTGGTTAGCGAGGGCCTGTGGGGCCAGGGCTTGTGGGATGGTTGGCAGTGACTGTAGAAGCCCCAGAGACTTGAAATTCCCCCAAATTTAGAGCAGCCAGGACCCTGTGGAGAGGTGGGAGACGACAAGACAAGAGAGGAGGCAAGCTGGTGAGGTGCTGAAGGACGTCAGCGGGGGGAGAGCGGCCTGCTGGCATCCCCCATAGACTAGAGGGGGACAGGGTGGAGACAACAGAGGTCACTCAGAAGCAGGACAGTCTTCTGGGTGTGGAGGCCTGGGTTAGAGTGGCAGGCCCAATCTGGGAGAGTGGGAGGAGGTAGAAGCCACAGCCTCAGAGACCCCACCTGAGGCCCTTGTAGGGCCCACTGGCACTCCTGGAGCCATGCCTGGGGTGGGTCCACACTTATACTATAGGGTGAAGGGCGTTCTTGGGACATCCTGGTGTCCATTTATTTTCTTTCAATTTGTTGTTTGTTTTGTTTTGTGTTCTACATCCTGGTACTTCAAGGATAAGAATTTGTTAACTTAAGACGTATTTGAAAATCTCAGCAGGTGTGACTTTAAAAAATCACCCAAAATGTGAAGGCAGTGGATCTAGCTCTAGGAGGGACTCAGACCAGGGCAGAAGGGGACGGTGCAGGTAAATCAGAGGGTCCCTCTGCGAGCCTTCAGCTGCTGGGGTGGGCCGGTGAGGCAACACTGGGGCCGTAAAACCATGTCCCAGCGTGTGTGTTGCTGTCCCTAGAACAGTGTGCGCTTACTTGGTGTCTTTGCTGAGGGCCAGGCACCACGCTGGTTGTTAGCATGGTAGTCCCTTGAGATTGGTGCTGTCTCTGGTCCCCTAGCACAGCTGAGGCAGAGTGCTGAGCTGAGTGTCTTACACCCCAGTCAAAAGCCAGAGCTTGACCTTGGCCCTCAGCGGGGAGACAAGTGTGTCCATCGTAAACCTTGCTCTCCCCTCATGGCTTCTGTGTGAGGAGCAGTGAGTGGAAGCCAGCAGGCGCCGTGCCGCTCATGTCCTCAGCCTTCCAGAACAGCTCAGCCAGACTGCACACCGCCCTTGCATTGTCCTCTGAGCTCGCCCCACATGCTGAGGCTGTCTGGATGCTATTGGGGCGAGCACCCGGGTTCGGACCTGGACCTTCCAAATGGTAGCGCAGGTTGCTCAGGGGTCCACACAGCATGGGTCTCAGCTTGATCTTCAGCTTGGCAGACGCCTGGCCCTGATCTGGGGAGGGGCTGGTATTCACGTTTGAGGACTGTGCATCCCAGGCGTGTTGACTCAGAGAACTCCGTGGCTTAGAGTCAACGTTACTGTAAGGTGGTTGCCCCCTTTTACATTCAGGGAAACCGCATGTGTGACTGCCCACAGCAGTCGACCCCTCCACCGCCTCCTGCCTTCGGGCCTTCTGGGCTTCCGAGAGGTGGATGCCCTCCTCCCTGTCCTCTGCCCTTGCAGCCATCAGGCCTCCTGCCCTGTTTTCTTACTGCTTCATCTCTGTCCGTAGTCTCCCCCACTCGTATTGCCCTGTGTCTGAAACATCATGGCCTTGGCCTTCCTGAAGGAGTAATAGTAGCTCCCGTGGTCAGCGTGTGCCATGTGGGGATTGAAGCTGCAAATAGATCGCAGAATACGTCCAGCAAATGAACCCCCCGAGGGCTGCTGCCCTGCTGCCCTGAGTGCTTCTTGTGGTTAGGTGTTGAATAGTCCCTAAATTCAGGGAGCCCTGGTGAGCTTTCGAGTTCTGACTTGACCAGCCTCAGAGCCAAGGTCTTCCTAGGTCTTGTTTTGCCGTGAGTGTTTTGCTTTCTGCCGACCCATGAAACCCTGTGCTTTTTCTGCCTGGACTGCAGCCAAGCTGTTTGGTCGTTATCAGGGAGTGTTTGATAAAAACAGAAACCAGCAAGGGTAAAGTGGTTTCAAGAGCCAGAGCCCTGAAAGGCAGAGAATGAGAAGTGGCAGGTTCTCCCCAACCTGCTTCCAGAGCGCTTCCTGACAGTGGCCTCCAGGCCAGCCAGCCCAAGCCTGGGGCGCAGTCTGGCCCCAAGCAGTTGTTATAGGGTCCTCAGCACAGAGGTGGCAGGGGCTTGAACCCACAGACTCAGCCAGGATGGGGGGCCTCTGGTGAGAACTGGTCAGAAAGGGGGACAAAAATGGTAAAGGATACTGAGGAGGCACACGAGGGGGACACATTTCCCATGGGGAGCAGCTGCTGTGATGGGACTGTATCTCTGAGCTCACATGACAGCTGCCGGTGCATTTCGTGTGCTTGCAGGTAATGAGCCCTTTGAGATACTCATCAACCTGAGTATAGCTTGTCCCCACCTCACAGATGCAAAAAAGTCAGGCCCAGAGAGTTAAGGAACCTGCCCGGCTGCACAGCTGCTCTGTGCAGCTGGAGTGGTTCCTGCCTCACACGCAGCAATGCCACAGTGGTCACAAGAGCCTTTGGGGTCTGGGATGTGGTCCCTATGGTTGAATGTCCTTTCCAGGAACAGGGCCATTTGTGTGTGGCAGGTGGGACTGGGGAGAAATGGTTTTTGTTTGTTTCTGAGGTACCAGGAGTTGAAACCAGGGCCTCCTCGCATATGCTAGGAGAGTGCTGTACCACTGAGCTGCGTCCTCAGCCCTTAGTATTAGATTTCAGGACAGGGTCTTCCTGAGTTGCTCAC
Source organism: Glaucomys volans (assembly GCA_020662805.1). Taxonomy (NCBI): domain Eukaryota; kingdom Metazoa; phylum Chordata; class Mammalia; order Rodentia; family Sciuridae; genus Glaucomys; species Glaucomys volans. The sequence continues at coordinate 392,327 of JAJEJO010001119.1, forward strand.
ACTGGCCTTGAACTTGTGATCTTCTTGCCTCAGCCTCTTGAGTAACTGAGATTACAGGCATGTGCCACTGCATCCGGCGCAAACGAGTTTTGTAGGCCACTCTGAGATCCTGACCGTGGCTCATAATGGCATCTCTGTGTACAGACGCTAGCCTGTGCCCAGCTGCCATAGAACCACGTCTGCTGTGAGCTGGGACTGTCTGTTCGGAACAAACACCGGTTTCCGGAATGCGGCCAAATGGCCCCATTGCTCTGGATTCCTGCCTTCTGCGACAGGCAAGCCCAGGGAAGATGCAGCGAGTGGCGAAGGTGGCACCTGCTGGCCGTGGGCAGGAGCTGCGCAGAGGAAATAGTGTTCTGGGCCCATGGGAAGCTGGCACAGGCTCCTGGGGCCCTGCCTCCAGGCACTGCTGGGGCGTCTGCATTTCCCAGGGAAATTGTTCCTGAGATGCAGCCCTTGGGATTCCAGACTGACCTGCTGGCTGCTGCCACCACTGTCCCCACTGTGTGAACCCTAGTGTTGTGCCAGCCCAGGCTCCTGTTGGAAAAGAGGTGATGTGGGAACATGTTCTGACTGCAGAATGTGGCACATCTCTAAGGTGAGAGGATCGAAAGCAGGGCTCACAAGGGCCCCCTCTTTCCTAAGACGTATCAGGCCTTGCTTTGTGCTGGAGTATGGGGAGCGTTACCCCAAGTCACCTTGGGTTACCTGGCCTTGGACCCAGGATAGCATCTGGGCAGAGGCAAGAGAACTACACCAGTGGCCCCAGGATACCTTTATGGTCTAGTGCTGCCCCCCACTTCTCTAGAGGGGTCCGTCTTCTTTTTTTTGCGGGGGGTACTGGGGATTGAACTCAGGGACACTCTGACCACTGAGCCACAACCCCAGCCCTATTTCGTACTTTATTTAGAGGCAGGGGCTCACTGAGTTGCTTAGGGCCTTGCTTTTGCCTGAGGCTGACTTTGGACTCATGGTTCTCCTGCCTCAGCTTCCTGAGCTGCTGGGATTGCAGGCTTGTGCCACCACGCATGGTGGAGGGGACCTTCTTGTGCCCTCAGAGCCACCAGGAGACTCAAGTTACCCCTCAGGAGGTGGGATTTGGAGGTCAGATCCTTTCTATCGGGAAAGGATCAGGACCACAGGCCCCCTAAAATGAGGTCTGTCAGGATAGATAACCTTTTTTCACCCCCTGCCTGACTGCATGTGCTAGTTGCCCACCGTAGCTCATTTCTCCCAGCCATCCCAGGTGGCAGATGGGTACCACCTGTGGGCCCTGCCCATTGCAGGGGAGGTGGAAGGTTAGGATGTGCTGGGCCCACTGTTAGGGGAGTGAGAATGGACAGGACACCCCCACCGGGCATACCCTTTCAGAATACCTATGATGGTGACTCAGAGTGAAGAATTTGAAGGAGTCTGCCCAGTTGAGAAGTTTCAGAAGTGCATACACACAGCCGCAGGTGGCCTAACCCTGGAGAGATCTGGGGCCCGCAGTGCAGACCCACATCGCCACCTAGTGGCCAAGATGACAACTGTTCCTGGCACCTGCTAACTTGAGTCTTGGGTGTGGGAGGGAAGAGTCGGCTGATGGCAGCTGGCAGTCACCATGCCTCCAGGGTCTGTTTGCACCCCTCCCATTTACCTACCTTCCAGTCTGCAGAGGGATGCTTACCTTAGGAGATTTACAGATTTTTTTGTACTGGGAACTGAACCCAGGGCCACTTAACCACTGAGCCACATCCCCAGCCCCCCCC
>JAJEJO010001119.1:394477-424529 GCA_020662805.1 Glaucomys volans
TTTTTAATTTTTAAAATTTTTTTATTTTTTTATTTATTTATTTTATTTTTTTATTTTATTTTATTTATTTTATTATTTTATTTATTTTATTTTATTTATTTTATTTTATTTATTTTATTTTTTGAGACAGGGTCTCATCAAGTTGCTTAGGGTCTTGCTAAGTTGCTGAGGCTGTCATTGAGCTTCCAATCCTCCTGTCTCAGGGATTATAGGTGTGCTCAAGTCTTTGGGATTATAGGTGTGCTCCACTGTGCTGGGCAGGATGTTTTTCCTTTTTTTTAAAAATAAAACCAACATGTATGGGCCTGGAATTACTCCCCAGCAACCCCTCCCCCCAACACACACACATAGAACCAAAATCAAATAGTATGTTTGGACATCTCTAGAAAAATCAGCTCAAAATTCAAATCAAGAGTAGGAGTGCCACTTATTAGCTGACATAGGTGACACTTGTGTGCTTGAGATGGGGAATGAAGCCACATGGCCACGTTCGTAGACTGGACAGGTGTCTGCTCTGTTTCTGGCTGTTGGGATTGATCCTGTCTTTGAGGATTACCCTGGGAACATGGGGCAAGGCTTTGCATGATGCTTGTGTGGGTGACCAGAGGAGCCCTGCAGGGCTTTCTTCAGCTGCCCTTGGTGCCACAGGTATGTAGTGCATGATGTTGCCTTTCCACGTCACCCCCTGAACAACCTGCAGTTCCCCCCAAGCGTAGCGTAAGAAACGGCGCCGTACTCGCATTCTAGGTGTTCAGTGGCCATGTGGGACTGACTGGTGACTCTGGTGCAGCTCAGAGCAGCTTTTTTACACAGATGGCTCTGTTCTTGGTGGTTGGGTCTGGCTCTTATTTTTGCAGACCCCTCTTCTCTCTGTCCCTTAATCGTATGACCTGCTGGTGTCTCCTGGGTGGTGGGCTGATGGAGGCTAGGTCTTGCGGCTTTGCAGAGGGAGGTGGAATGTCTGTGGACTGCCTCTTACCTGAGCCCTGGGGTCAGCTTCGTTCATGGTGCCACTGTGTTCAGTGCTGTCCACGTCACCTGAGTGAAGGGAGTGCCAATGGGAGACACACCATCCCTAGTACAGGCTCGCCGCCCTGTGGTGGTGTGGGCATTTCTCACTCATCCTGGAAGCTTCTCTCCTTTTCTGATGAGAGCCCATGCCGGTAGACTGCCTTCTCAGGGATACCCTGTGAGGTCACCAACTTGGTCTGTTCTGTACACAGTGAGACACGGGCCTCCTGGGGTTCCCTGTGGGTCACCTCGTAAACAAAGGGATAATGGGGACTCTGTCTGCCCCATGGACAGGCCCGAAGCTGTGGAGTCCCGGGTTCCCAGTCTGAAGCTAGGTGTTTGCAGGCAGATTTGTACAGACCTGGGCCTTAGGCACTTGGTTAGATCCTTGCTGCTTACTGGACTCTGAGGGCCTCAGAACAGCTTTCCCATGACATGCGTGGGACCCCCAACAGGGCCAGGCTTCCTCCCAAGTGCTGTCCTGCTTCCTGCCGTGCTGCGTATGAGTCTTATATGCTGTTGGTGGCTCCTTTAGAAATGACTGATACTGGGTGTGGTAGCACATGCTTGTAATTCCAGCAACTCAGGAGGCTGTGGCAGGAGGATTGCTAGTTTGAGGTGAGCTTGGGAAATTTAGTGAGACCCTGTCTAAAAATATAAATAGGGCAGTGGATGTAGCTCAGTGGTAAGGCACCCCTGTTCAATCCTAGTTCTACCAAGAAATAGAAAAGAAGCGACCTGGCTACTGCCCAGTGGCCACCCTTTCAAAGCCCTCTTCATTTTCAGGTTTCATATTCTCATGGTCAGACACAGGTGACTCAGATGGAGGGAGCCCATTTTAGCAACAGGAAACCACTTCCTCGGGAAATATCCTTTTGCGTTTCCTTCTGTCTCAGATCTCGGAAGGCCGTGGGCTGGGTGGGCTGTGGTTCTGGCTCAGCTCATGGTGACTGGCTCCTCTCCCCACACTGCAGCTTCCCACAGGTGTCCTCATGCACTGCCTGGCCAGCCTCTCCACTCCTGCCTGCCTTGGACCAATGTCCCTTCCCTTTGCCACCAGCCTTGAAGCTGCTCAGTTGACCAGTAACTCCCACCATGGCAAGCACAAGCCTTTTTCTCTTCTTTTTTTTGGTACTGGGAATTGAACTTAGGGGCACTTTACCACTGAGCTAAACTCCCAGCCCTTGTTATTTTATTTTGAGACAAGATCTCAATAAATTGCTGAGTGTGGCCTTGAACTTGTGGTCCTCCAGCCTTCTGAGTCACTGGGATTTCAGACACAGGCTACCTGAACATAAGCTTTTTAAAATGTGAGATGATGCACGTGTGTCTGCAGAGGATGGAGGTGCTGTTCCCTGGGCCCCGCTCTACAGAGACAGTTCTTAGGTGGTCTCCTGGGAACATGTCACCTGTGGAAGATACACAAGGACCTCTTTTCCTAAGGCTTCTTGGTCATTTTACCATGAAAGGATCTTTGCTGACAGAGACGACAGCTCTGTCTCTCTTCCATGTCTGTGTTAGTGTCCTGGGGCCACGGGAGCGCATGACCACAGACAGAGTGGCTTAAAATAACAAACACATGTTTACCCTTCTGAGTCAAGAGTCCAAAATCAAGGTGCTGGCAGGACTGGTTCCTTCTGAGGGCTGTGAGGAGAGTCTGTCTTGTGCCTCTTATTTTTGATGGTGGCTGGCAAAGCTTGGTGCTCTGTGACTTGTAGACAGATGCATTGCTCTGGGGCTGGGGATATGGCTCAGCTGGTAGAGTGCTTGCCTTGCATGCACAAAGCCCTGGGTTCAATCCCCAGCACCACAAAAAACAAAACAAAACAGATGCGTTGCTCCAGGCTCTGCTGTCTTCCTGTTTGTATTTTTGGGCTTTACCTGGCCCTTTTTTTTTGGTGGGGTACTGAGGATCTAACCCAGGGGCACTTTACCACTGAGCTACATCCCCAGCCTTTTTTATTTTTTATTTTTTTGAGACAGTCTCACTAAATTACTGAGGGTCTGTCTCCCTAAGTGGCTGAGGCTGGCCTCAAACTTGAATACTCCTTCTCAGCCTCCTGAGTAGCTAGGATTACAGGCGTGCACCAGTGCACCCGGCCACCTGGCCGCCGCCTTTTTTTTTTTTTTTTTTTAGATAAATTTTTTTGGTATTTTAGTTGTTGATGGACCTTCTTTTTATTTACATGTGGTGCTGAGAACTGAACCCAGTGCCTCGCACATGCTAGGCAAGGGCTCCACCACTGAGCCACAACCCCGGCCCCTCACCTGGCCTTCTTCTTTTTTTTTTTTTTTTTTTTTATATTTTTTTAGTTGTCAATGGATCTTTTATTTTATTTATTTATATCTGGTGCTGAGAATCGAACCCAGGACCTCACACATGACAGGCAAGTGCCCTACCACCAAGCCACAACCCCAGCCCCTCACCTGGCCTTGGATTCAGTCATTGGATTCAGTCATTGGATTCAGTCATTGGATTCAGAACAGAGCTCATCTTCACTCCATCTGCAGAGAACCTGTTTTTATGCTTACAGGTCCTGGACTGGGACTACCCAGCCTGTGCACACCAGCTTTCCTCCCCCTCTTCCTGGCTCTCAGTCTTCCTCACCCTGTGCCCCTGGCAGCCCCTTATGTCCCTCGGGTCATCAGGCTCTTCTCTGTCATGGCTGGAGCAACCTTTACCTACTCAGGCACCCTGCCCTGCCACACCAGCCCTCTGGGTTCCCCCCATTTCCTGTGGTGTTTGTTATCTGTCTCCCCATCAACTGAGCTCCTGAGGCAGGGGTCACAGAGGGTGTGTGAGGAAGGGTGGGTTGTCGAGAGGCCAGGGGTGCACTGAGCATGTCTGGCACTGAAGGCTGGTGACCTTGGGCCCATGGCTTCTGGCCAGGGAGTGTAGGGAGTGCTGGCTGCATTGGGCACACTGGGTTCTCCTGAATCAGGATTTCCAGGGGAGTCCCCAGGGCTTTGTGTCCTCACCCGGCATTCCAGGGGCTGGTTAGTGAGGTGTGGGTGCTGGGGGGACCGGCAGGCCCCCACTCTGCCTGCATCCAGGAGCCCCTGTGGGGCCTCACATGCACTTTCTCCCCGCAGGCTGGAGCAGCCCTACTTCAGCGCCAACGCGCAGTTCTTCCAGGCACTGAGCCAATGCACCTCGCTGCAGCGTCTGTGCCTGGTGTCCCGCAGTGGCTCCCTCCAGCCTGATGCCGTGCTGGCCTTCATGGCTCGCTGCCCACACGTCGTCGTGTGCCACATGTTCACTGGCGAGTCCCTCGCCACCTGCAAGAACCTGCAGCAGTCGCTCCTCCGCAGGTGAGTGGCCAGGAGGCCTCAGACAGCGCCGCCCTCCAGGGACCCCGCATCCCCAGTACCCAGCAGGGTTTAATGGAAACTGAGAGCGCCAGGTGGTGGTGGGTGGGCAGAGGGTCCGGCTTCCTCTGCAGAGAGGACTCTTCTCCCTGGCATCCTCTTGGCCACAGGGTCCGTTTTCTAGGTGGCTCAAGCCCTCTATCCCCAGTCCACTGTTTTTGCACACATTTTGGTATAAATGTTTCTCTGGTGTATAAGATACACATCCCTGAATTCCTTCTCTAACTTTTCATTTTAAAGTAATTTTGGAAAAGTAGTAAAAATAGGGTTTCCAAAGAGACTTAGTTTAGCTCTTTTCCTAATGTGACACCCTGTGTACTCCCACATTTGTCAAAACAAGGATGCGAGCAGCGCAATAACCATTTGAGCCATCTTAGAATTTGGTCAGTTTCCTCTACTGTCCTTTCTGTCTTCCAGGATCCATTTTAGGATCCAGTCTGGAGCCCCTGGTTGTGTTGAGTTGTCTGTCTCCTTAAACTTCCTGATCTGTGGCTGCTCCTCCATTGTTCCTTGTTTTTCGTGACTTTGACACTTGGTCATTTTGGAGCATATCCCTCAGTTTGGGTCTGGGTCTCTCTGATGTTTTCTCTTTTTTTTCTTTTTTGGGTGTGGGGGTACTGGGGATTGAACCCAGGGGCACTCGGCCACTGAGCCACATCCCCAGCCCTATTTTGTTTTTTATTTAGAGACAGGGTCTCACTGAGTTGCTTAGCGCCTTGCTTTTGCTGAGGCTGGCTTTGAACTTGCTGTTCTCCTGCCTCAGCCTCCCAAGTTGCTGGGATTATAGGTGTGTGCCTCCGTGCCTGGCTTTCTCTGATGTTTTCTTATGATTGGATTGAAGTTCTGCCTTTTGGTAAGCAAACCATGGAGGAGATGCAGTTTCTCGGTTTGTGACACCAGGACTCATGATGTCCTCATATCTTACCTCAGGCACCTTGAACCTCAGTCACCCGGGAAGGTGGTGCCAGTGAGGCTTCTCTGCTGCAGAGTCACTGTGTTCCCTTCCTAATGGACACGTATGTCGTGGATAGAGGCCTCAAGTGCAAATGCCATGTTTCCTACCCTGCTTTAGATCCACCAAGTTTAGCATCTATAATGGATCTTGGCCTAAGTCAACTTGGACTCCCTTGACAGGAAATCATGTGACAAGCAGGCTTGGTGACTTAAACAGCAGGTACTCAGTCTCACAGTTCTGCAGGCTATAGTCCAAGATCCAGGTGTCTGGTGAGGGCTGCCTTCTTGAATCCTACACTCATCCATGGTTAGGGCTACACCCTCATGGCCTCATCTGGCCTCCACTACCTCCCTGGGGCTCCACCTCCTAAGGCCATCCCCCTGGACTTCAGGTTTCACTTGGGGGGACACAGACCTGGCAGTCTATAACAGTTACTTCCGTGATATTTGCCAAATGATGATTTTTTGTTTTCTTTATTTTATGTTTAATTGGAACTCTACTGTGAGAAAGACCTTTTCCTCACTTTATTTATTTATTCGACTGTTGTATCAGATACCAGTGTTGACTCAGTGATTTACAAAAAAAATGTTTTGTAGTTGTAGATGGACGGCGTGCCTTTATGTTAGCTGTTTATTTTTTATGTGGTGCTAAGGATCGAACCCGAGTCTCACATGTGCCAGGCAAGCGCTCTGCCACTGGGCCCCAGCCCCAGCCCCAGCCCCAGCCCCAGCCCTGACTCAGTGGTTTTCAATATTCCCTGGGTTGCAGTCCTCTGCCCTCACTGTGGTGTCATCTGCTTGTCCTGGGTGTTCCTTCAGATGGGGTCTGTGCCCTCTTCATCTGCCCTGCCTCCGTGGGAGCACTGGCAGCTCGGATTTCCCGCTCCTGCTCAGCCATTCCTGTCTTCGGTTCCTCTTCCCAGAGGGAAGCTGAGCTCTGGCTGCGGGTTCATCACTGCTACGGGGCCCTATTGAGGGCCGAGTGGCCATGACTGCTTGTGTACAAAGCCCTGTGTTTTCTTCTCTCTTTGTTTTTTTGGATTTGTTTTGATTTCCACAGCAGGTTTTCTGTTCCTTTCGGTACTGGCGATGGAACCCAGGCAGGGCCTGGGCATTCCAGCAGACGCTCCACCACTGCACTGCACCCAAGACCTGCCATAAGCGGTTTATTTGATCTTTTTTTTATAACTTTTTTTTTAGTTGTAGATGGATGCAATACCTTTATTTATTTTTATGTGGTGCCGAGGATCCAACCCAGTACCTCACCTGTGCTAGGCAAGCGGTCTACCACTGAGCCACACCCCAGCCCAGTGTATTTGATCTTATTTATTTATTTTTGGCGGTACTAGGGATTGAACCCCGGCCTTGCGCATGCAAGGCAGGCACTCTGCCACTGAGCTCTGTTCCCCAGCCCACAGGCAGTTCCATCTGAGCAGTCGCGTTGCCCGTTTGTCTTATGAATGGGTAAATAGAAAATGTGCGCCACGTAGTGTGTCGGTCAGCTTCTCCTTGTCGCCTGTGTTCCTTTCTTATCTGGCCATGCGCATGTATGCAAAAGACAAAAAGTTCACACGGACCCCTCTGATTCCAGCCCAGGGTCACAGACTTAGTGCCACCCTCCTGCTTCCCGGCTCACATAACCTCTCTTCCAACAACGGAAAGACCTGGCTCTTTTCACCCACAACACATTTATCAAAGAGGTCAATCCTGGTGTGTGTGGGAAGTAGGATCAGAATTGCTTACACTGTTCCCTCAAAGAACACAGCACTGACTGTGCATATTAGAGTTTATCACCAGCCGCCCGGTGTCCAGTCAGGGACCTTGCTCTTCGGCACCTCCCTCAGAGCAGTCTGAACTTGCCATAGGTTCCTTTGTTTCTGTTCAACAGAGTGTTGTTTTTTGTGGGGGTGCATATCAGGGATTGAACCCAGAGGCACTCAACCACTGGGCCACATCCGCAGCCCTGTTTTATATTTTATTTAGAGACAGGTGTCACTGAGTTACTTAGCACCTAGCCATTGCTGAGGCTGGCTTTGAGTTTGCAGTCCTCTTGCCTCAGTCTCCTGAGCTGCTAGGATTACAGGCATGGCCACCATTCCCAGCAGTCTCTGTGTTTTTTTGCAGTGCTGGAGGTGGAACCCAGCGCGTGCCGGAGGAGTGCTCACCCCTGAACCACGCCCCCCACCCCATGACTTTTGTTTTTGTTTCTGAGGTGGAGTCTCACTTGTGTTGCCCAGGCTGTCTCCAGTCCTGGCTCAGGTGGGCCCCCCTCAGCCTCCCTGTTGCTAGGACTCCGGGCATGGCTTGCTGGGCTCCTGGCCCTGTGTTGTTGCTGTTGTTGTTGTTGTACTGGGGATTTACTCCAGGGGCATTTTATCACTGAGCTACATCCCCGGTCCTTTTAAATTTTTAAAAAATTTTAGACAGGTCTTGCTAAGTTGCTGAGGGCCTCATTGATTTGCTGAGGCTGGCCTCTAACTTGCAATCCCCCTGCCTTGGCTTCCCAGGCCACTGGGATTACAGGTGTGCACTACCACACCTGGTGGCCTGGACTATCTTTATGTCCTTTTGGATCCATTCTCTGGTGCCCTGGCATGGGTCTGTATGGCCATTAGGGATAACACTGTCGTGTTACTGACCTTCCTTTGCTTCAGACCTTGACTCTCCAGCTGTGGAACCTGGGAGCAAGGCAGTGGCCAGACGCTACAGCTCAGCCCTGTCCATCGCCCCCCACGCCTGGGCTTCCTCAAGTTGGAGCCGTGGCGAATGGGTATGAGGTGCCTTTTGGGGAGGGCCAATGGGAGGGACCAGGCTCTGCCACGCTTCTCCAAGTGGGCTAGGGGCCGTGGTGGCCGAGGCGGGGGCAGCAGGTGGCGCTGCTGCCTGTGCCGTGTACCAGAGGCAGCGGCTGGGTTCTTGGCAGCAGGTGCGGCTGGCCCTGCCCTCGGTGGTGGAAGGACTGGGTCCTCCTGCCCCTCATCAGCTTGCAGCTGGTCTCCATGCTGGGTGTGGTGAGCAGGAGGCTGTGACCAGGGCTCAGGCCGACACCTCCCTCCCGAGTGTGTCCTGATGAAGGGACTTTGGGCCAGCCCTTTGGCTCTCTCCTGTTGCCTGGGAGTTGTTCCCTCAGAGCAGGCTGTGTGGACATTGTTGGTCCTGAGGGTGACTTTCCCGTGGAGATAGGAGCCTGCTTCGGGAGTTGTTGGCTTTCTTGGCTGTGTGTGCTTCCTCCACAGCAGAGAGTATCCATGATCACCAAGCAGTTGTGACAGGGACAGCAGTCACGGGTCTGAACAGCCCTTGCTCCCTTGCAGAGGCTGCCTTGTCCTTGGATTTCAGAACCCTTCTCAGCAGTGTATGAGGCCAGTGGGCTGGAGCTGGAGTGGAGGCCAACCTGGCTCTGGGCCACCGCCTCCCTCTGTTCACGCAGTCCTGTCTGATGCCACTGGCCTGCTCAGGAGCTGCTCCTCTCAGAGCCTCTGTCTCCCATGGCACTTCTAGGGCGCACAGCACCTTCTGCCACCTGTCAAGGTCCTTCTGCCCCTGTTGGGTGGTTGGTTTTCCAGGCTGCTGTTCCGAGGCTCTTCCTTACTGAGCACTGTCCTGCTCCACTCAAGCACAGGTCTCATCTGGTGCTGGGCTTGCTGCTGGCCCTGGGGGTCGTGGTCACGTGGGGCTGGTACGGGGAGGGCCGTGATTCCTACTGCCTGTGGTGCTCAGTGTCTGAGCCCAGACTCAAGGCTGGCTCTGGCCAAGGGGGCTTCTGGGCAAAACTGAACTGGTCCTGGCAGCCTCTCTGTTCCGTGTGTCCCTGTGCTGCACCTGGCAGTGCCTGGAAACCCATGGAACACTTGCTGCCTATGAGGGATGAAGGCCCAGGTGCCCGTGTTCCCAGCATGACCCTGGGTTGTGCTCCTCTGGTGGGCTCTGCGCTCCTGTCTTTCCCTCCTGGTGCTGAGGCCAGGTTAGTGCCCTGGGCAGACCTGCCCCGCCTGTCTGTAAAACCCCACCCAGGCCTGAGAGGTGAGTGCAGACAGGAGACAGGCTCTGAGAGGGGGCACCGTGCGGCCAGGCCAACATGGAGGACAGGCTTCACACCCACGGGGGGCCCTCGGAGCCAGGTGTGTGGGTCCCGGCCCAGGTCTGCCTTTCTCGCCGCCAAGCTCAGCCCCAGACAGGGAAAGAGGCCCCATTACCTACCGCATGAGCCCGTCGTGTCCCAGCTGCACCACAAGATCTGCAGCAGCCTTTCCAAGTGGGCCGTGTGCTCTCCCTGCCGGGCACCAGGGTCAGGTCCTCCCTGACCCATCTGCCAGGGCTCTGCCCCTTTCCCTCTGGCACCAAAGGCCAGAAGCTGCAACCGCTCCAAGTACTTTTCTGCAGGGTCCCAGTAGGTGGTGCCAAGGCTCTCGGCAGCCCCACCCAGCTGACCGTGTGCCTGCCCCAGGCTCACTCCTGCCTGGGGACCTTGTGAGAAGGAAGAAGCAGAGCTGCTTTTTGTGGTGCTTTTCTTTTTCTCACCCTTTTCTGCCTCGAGAACTCTGAATTACTGAGCAAGAGGAAGGGCAGCTGCTCTGCCCTTTCCCTGTGCCTTCCCCTGCTGGTGTGGTCTTGTCTTTATCTGTGACTCCACCAACAGAGCTGGTGTCCCTACCAGCTGTTGCTGGTGAAGCTGTCACCTCTTGCCAGGGTAGCACCGTCCTGCCCATCCATGCCCTGGCTCCTTTCCTGCTCAGCTTGGCTGAGGTGCTGGCAGTGGTTTTTGGTGGTGCTCTTTGCAGGTTTGGTGCCAAAACTGCAGCAAGGGCCCTGTTGGTTTCTGGGTTTGGATCCCACCCCCGCCCCTCTCAGGAGGCAACTGACCGCAGGTCACTGGTTGTGAGGCCTGTTTCAGACGTGCCCTGGGTGGTCACAACAGTGGGAAGCCCCTTGTGTCAAATGCTGCACAGTGGCTGAAACCATTGATTCTCTGTGGTTTTGCTCTGGACTTTGCTGTCTGGTTCGAAGCCTAACGCCTTGGGCGTCTTTCTATCTCCTTGTACCACACAGCCCGTAGTTCTGGATTGCTTTGATGGATTTTTGTCTGCATGTTCGCTTCTCTTGGGCTTTTTCGGTGGCCCCTGCAGTGTGTCTGGAGTTGGGCTTGGGCACATGCCTCGGTGCACAGGACTCCCGGTGGGCCCTGGAGGGTTGCATGTCCCCCAGGGGGACGAGGCTCAGGAGGCCTTTCTGCTCGCCCCCTCCACTCCCACCATGGAAACATCCTAAACCCAATGGGTGTTTGCCTCCACCTCTCTTTGACCTCAGGGACACCCTGCCGGGTGGCCATACCAACCCTTGTCTGTCCTGGAGACTCAGTTCCTCCGCCCCAGCCCCCTGGCCTGGGCCTGCACCACGGTGGCATGCGGCCTGTGCAGCCCGTGTTGGAACTGCCCTGACTGCCTCCCGCTTCCCAGACGCTGCGCTCGTGGAGCCCACATGGGGAAGCTTCCGGTTTCCTTGGACTCTCTCACCTGTAACTGTTTCCTGTCAGGCCTCCTGGTCCTGAGTGTGCAGAGGTCCCTGTGTTACATCCCTGGGTTTCTTAGTTCCTGGTGGAGTGTGGTGACACCTTGGCGTGCTGGTCTACATGGGCCACTGAGGTCCAGTGGACACGCACCACATGCCAGGCGTAGTCTGCACCTTCGTACGCTGGCCTGGGGATCCTGAGCACATCGTCCCCCTGAGAGGGCTGGTGTGACCTGGTCTCTGGGGAACAGTACCTGCCAGGTGCTGTGGGGCCTTCTGGTGGTAGAGACTCCTGGGTGAACCATGAATGAGTGGGACTGCCAGTTGTCCTTCTCCCTGCCAGGTTTGGTCTGGTTTCCTCCGCAAGCTCCCCTTTGGGCCTGTTCCCAGTGACTGCCACGTGGTTCCGGGCAGGGCAGTATAGATACTGGGCAGCTGCTTCCTGCAGCCAGGTGGCCTTTGAATGGGGCTCTTGGAGAGTCAGTATGCTTCTAGGATATTCTGCTTCTTGTCTCCTGTTCCTGCAGAAGGGGGCCGGTCCCAGGAGTGTGTTATAGGCCTTGGAACTTCCCCAGCCTGGTGGCAAATCCAGTCACAGGGAAGACATGCTGGCTGTGAAGCTGGGTGGTGCTCCCAGGAGCACGTGGGCCAGACCCTTTCAGGTGTCCAGGCGCCTTGCCTCCACGGCGCCCTCACCCACTAGTCCCTGACTGCTGTGGGTTGTGAGCCCTGGAGGCCTGTGTGAGCGCCTGTCACTTCCTTCCTACAGCATGCTCAGGACTCCTGTTCTGCCAGCAGGAGGAGACAGGCTCCTTCAGAGCCACAGGCTGGTGTGACTCTGGTCTAACATTCATGTCACTCTGTCTCTGAGGCCCAGGTGAAAATTCCTTCCCTCGAGTGGCCCTGGAGTGTGTTCTCAGCCTGGCCTTTGCCACTGAGGCCTGTGCAGAGGTGCTGACATCACTGTGGCAAGTTTCTGGGTCATCAGAAGTGAAGGCAATGTCCCCTGCCTTCCTGGCAAGGCTGGGCTCGGGGCAGCCCTGGGGGCTGTACTCAGGGACACCTGCCCTGATGTGCTGCCTGACACCGGGAAGACGCAGAGGACCTGGTCTAGGTCTGGTCTACAGATGTGTCAAGCTGGGAGTTCACAGGGGGAGCAGTGGACCGCGTGGCTTTAGAATTGAGAGTGGGCTTAAAAAAATGGAATTGGAGCTGTTCTCGTACTTTAACTCTCCCAAGGAGGTGCTTGAAGCCCATGGTGAGCTGCCTGGAAGGCTGACAGCCTGTGCCCCGGGGAAGGATGAGGCCAGCAGGGTTCCACGCCCACGGGCTCAGCCCGGGCGCTGCGGCCTTCTGGCTCCATGGAGCATCCCCAGGAGTCCAGGCAGCCAGACCTCTAACGAGTGGCTGGGTTGCCCCGACTCTGCCGCAGCAAAGGCAGCATGTGGGACATGGAGCCACGGCAAGGGCCTCCCAGGGCCCCTGGCTACTGCTGAGTCAAGGGAAGGTGTTCATCAGTGACCTGTCATGGTCAAGGGGTCCACCTCCCAGAGGGGCCCCTAGGGCTGGCCGTGGCCACATCTGGCATATCTTCTCCTGCTGCTGAGGAGCCTTTCTTTGGCTGTCTGAGTGTGGAGCCACAGATGGGTGGGAGTTGGGGGCCAAAGAACCTGGGGTCCACATTATATGATGGCTCAGGGGACAGCGGGCTGGGTTGGGCAGAAGGCAGGTCAAGGGTGGTGCCCTGGCTGCAGCAGCACCCAGTGTCACCAACAGGTGTGCCTTGGGGTGATGCAGGGGTTCTTCCTTCAGCTGTCCTCCTTCTCCTGCATCTGTGCCCCTCCTTTCCTGGGGGTCTTGTGGAGGAGTGATGCTGGGGATGGTCTGTGAACCCCTGGGTGTGGGTGGCGCAGGTTACAGGGTTCCAGAGGCTGGTGACGTGGGCTCAGTGGGCCAAGGTGAGGGGAACCCCTCAGCCGAGCCCCATCACAGGGTGAGTACCTGCCCTACCTGTCCTCCAGGCTTATCTGTAGGTGGGCTCTCTTCTCCATTTTTGGTTCTGCTCTCTTTATTTTTCTTCTTCTCTCTTCTTTTTCATACAGGGGATTGCATCGAGGGGCATTTTACCACTGAGCAACATGCCCAGTCCTTTTTTTGTTTTTTCCCCTCCCATGTTCTGTCCTTTTCAATTTTTATTTTAAGACAGGATCTCACTGAGTTGCTTAGGGCCTCACTAAGTTGCCGAGGCTGGCCTCATACTTGCTATCCTCCTGCTGCAGTCTCCCAAGTTGCTAAGGGCACAAGTGTGCAGGGCTGCACCTGGCTATTTCTCTTTATCATTGTAAGGTATCTGTGACATAATTGTTACCGTCGTAACCAATTTTAAGTGTACAGTTTTATTTTCAGTGTTGTGTGTGCATCCCTGCTATCTATCCTTGGACCCTTTTCTGTTCTTCTTGTTTTGAGACAGGGTCTTGCTAAATTGCTGAGGCTAGCTTCAAACTTTGATCCTCAGCCTCCCAAGTAGCTGGGATTGCCAGGCTGGAAAGTTGAATATCTTTGCATGATTTAACCCAGGGACAATTTACCACTGAGCTACATCCTCAGACATTTTCATGTTTTATTTTTAGACAGGGTCTCACTTAAGTTCCTGAGGCTGGCCTTAAACTTGTGATCCTCCTGCTTCAGTCTCCCAAGTTGCTGGGATTACACGTGTGTCCCTGGCTTAAATGTTCCTTATAAAAAAAAAATGATAAATGGGAAAATGATATGCAGCTGATATTATAGGCAAAGGTCTGATTTTGTTAGTGCCCCACAAATCATTAAGAACAGAAGCAGGACAGGTGGTGGCACATACCTGTAATTCCAGTGACTCAGGAGGCTGAGGCAGGAGGATCGCAAGTTTGAGGCCAGCCTCATAACTTAGCAAGACCCTGCCTCAAAATAAAAAAAAACAAAAAAGGAGAAAAAGGGCTGGTACTTAGCTCTGTGGTAGAGCATTCCCGGGTTCAGTCACTAGTACCCCAAAGCAAAACGAAACGAAAAAAATCTAGAGCCAGCTGTACCTTTCAGCATAGGCAGAAAGGTCTGTGCAAGTGGGGATGGGGCGAATACAGGTGATTGTTGGACCTATGAGGAGTCCCTGAGCCTTAAAAAGAGCAGCTCAAAGTGCATGGGGAACAGTTCTACTCGGAAAGTCCACAAGCTGGCACCGGGGCCCGTGGTGTGGCCCGTGGTAAGCCCTGGCCTAGCAAGTGAGACCCTGGGTTCCATTCAGCACCACAGAGAACGAAGGTTCTAGATCCCAATGTCCTTGGAGCCGCAGCCGGGCAGCCTCTCGAGCTGATGCTCTGCTCAGTCCCCTGGTCACAGGGGTGCTCAGCCTTGGCATTTGTGGCGTTCTCGTGCACGTCTCTGCATGTTTCGGACTTTAGTGCAGAGTTAAGAGCAACGACAGCAGCACCCTGTTTTCCAGCTACTGTTAGAAAGCAGTCAGCGGCAGGCTGTCACCCCTGGCGGGGGGGCATGCGGGGTAGTGGGTGTACCTCCAGGGAGAGTGGGTCAGAATCCACTGGCTAGACCTGCAGGCCCCAAGCCTCTGGCCCAGTCTTCACATGGACTCAGACATGGGCTTTGTAGGGAGTTCTTCAAGGCAACCCTGTCACCAACAGCTGGGCGTGGTGGTCCACGTCTGTAATCCCCTCATCTTGGGAGGCTGAGACAGGAGGATCTCAAGTTCAAAGCCAGCTTCAGCAACTTAGTGAGGCCCTAAGCAACTCAGTGAGACCCTGTCTATAAATACAATGCAGAAAAGGGCTGGGGATGTGGCTCAGTGGTTAGGCACCCCTAGGTTCAATCCCTAGTACCAAAAAAAGAAAAAAAAATGTGTGTCTTCAACAGCCCACGTGTCTGCCAGTGGATGCTGGTGAAGAAACTGGGGCATCCCATCTCTGGAGTAGTGTGCAGCTGTTCCATGAATAAGGAGACTCATGTTGGCATGCAGAATGGCTTATTGGGAAGGCAAGGGCTGTTTAGGTATAAAGGGGCACAGCCTCTGTGCTCTTGGTGTGTGCAGTGTGTCTGAGGACCTGGGTCTCAGGTGCCTGTCTTTGTTGGGCCTGGGTGAGAAGGCACAGGTGGACCTGGCTGGGAGGAAGCCCGAGTCTGCCTCGCCAGCCCTCAGCCCCTGAAAGGCCCCACGCCAGGGCACTATCCTGTTGCTCTGGACACCCCAGAGGCCAGTTGCTCCAGGGGTGGTCTCTGCAGCCTTGTGTTTCTCATTTCACTTCCTGGCCATGGGCCTCTCGCTCACATGACTTGCTTCCCTGATCCAGGTGCCCTGCACTGGCAATTGTTAGTGTGCAACCTGTCACTTCTCCCTTAGTCTCTGTGACAATTGTCCTGTCTCATGTAGCAGGACAGTGAGGACCCACACTGTGTTTCCCCATGTCTGTCTCTCCCTTTCCCCTCTGCATGGACAGAAAAAGTCCTGCTGCCTGTTTTATCCCTGGAGGGACTGTTGGGCAGAAGCAGGGGTCTAGGCTGATTCAGGGTGTCCTGACATGATCTTGGGGATTCCCTCCTGAACCCTGCATGTCTGAAGGTGTGATGTGTGTGCTGTGGGCCCTGCTTCCCCGTGTGTTCCCTTCTCTGGGCTGGGGAGTGGGTGTGGGCTGGCCTCCCACTGTAGCCCAGAAGTGGTATCTGATTCCCTTGTGGGTTTGTCTTTTGGGTATAAAAACCTTCATGCTTTTTAGACCACAGTGACCCCATTTCAGGGATTTATTTTGAGAAAGCAACTCAAAATACAGAATTATACTGCATTGAGTGGTGTTTATTGATAAGAGTAAAAACCAAATCCCCATCCTATGTTCACATATGAGCACACAACCAGTGAAACTCCATGTCATGCACAACCACAAGAATGGGACCCTTCCGGGCGCAGTGGCACACGTCTGTGATCTCAGTGACTTGGGAGGCTGAGGCTGGAGGATCCTGAGTTCAAAGCCAGCCTCAGCAACTTAGTAAGATCCTGCCTCAGAATAAAAAAGGGCTGGGTTGTGGTTCAGTGGTAGAATGCTTGCCTAGCGCATGTGAGGCACTGGGTTCCATCTCCAGCACCACATAAAGATAAATAAAATGAAGGTATTGTATTCATCTATAATTAAAAAAATAAACAATTTTTAAAAATGGCTGGGGGTGTGACTCAGTGGTCAAGTACCCCTGAGTTCAATCCCTGGTACCAAAAAAAAAAAAGAAAAGAATGGGATCCTAATCAGGATAAGTTGTACCCCATGTATGTAGAATATGTCAAAATACACTCTGCTCTCATGTGTATCTAAAAAGAACAGATGAAAGTCTCCAGACGGTGTCGATAGGGCTTTGGTTAAATAGATGTGGTAGCCCTGCCAACTAGAGCACTAGCCACCAGACCCTGGGGGGTGCCTGGGTGTTACCTTCTGAGGCCCTCGGGACTGCACTGCTGGTGCCGTGCGCCCGCTCCACCAGACTCCAGGAGGACGGACAGGCAGATGAAGCAGCTGCAAATGGTTGGTCCTTTGACATGTCATGGAAGCCACCTTCCTGCACCAGGATAGAAGAAGATGGAAACAGGAGCTGGCTGCGTCCATGGGAGACGTAGCCTGAGCTGCGCACCACTGGCCCTCGCCTTTATGTTTCTGGTGATATTTTCTCTCTAAACAAAACTGATTTTAAAATAAACGCAGCATCTCTTCATTCATGGAGTATGCAGAGAAGGCATTTTGGAGGATGGCTGAGGGCCCCATTTAAGTGGCCTGAGCCCGGGGCCCTCTACCACTGAGCTACACCCCCAGCCTTTTTTATTTTTTTTATTTTGAGACAGGGTCTTGCTAAGTTGCCCAGGCTGGCCTCAAACTTGCATTCCTCCTGCCTCAGCCTCCTGAACAGCTGGGATTACAGGTGTGTGCCACTGTGTGTGGCACCCTGACATATTCTTAATGGCCTTAGGCTAAAGGTTTTCTTCCCCATGGTGCGTCCTTTGCAGCTGTCATAGACAGCAGGCGGCAGGTGTGACTGAAGCCTGCTTATGCTGTGTCTGCTTGCACTTGGCTACATGTGGTGAAGGCCCCAGACCTGCCCAGCTGCAGCTGAGGCCAGGGCTCCTGCAGGGCGTGACATTCCTTACCTGTGAGGGACCGGTCCTGTTCCCTCCTGACTACAGCTTGTTCAGCACCCCAGTGACTCATGAGGCTGGAAGGCGGGTGCCTTTAAATGCAGGTCAGAAGTTGGGGGAGATTTTGTTTCAAATGAAATAAGTTGCATGATAGGTGTGTAGGCAGGGACACTGCTGTGTCACCTGCAAGGGTGTGCTCACACGTCTGCCAGAGAGCAGGACGCTGTGTAGAACTGGCAGGTTTCCACCGCTGCCAAAACAAGTATCCTTCTGGCAGGCAGTTTGCAGAAGTCAGCCCTGTGCCGCCTCCGCAGGGCCGTGGGCAGAGGCCACCTGGCTCCTGCCTTTGGGAAGGCGCTGGGCTCAGAGCCCTTGACGGTTCTGGCAAATGCCAAGGTTCTGTATTGTGTGTGTCCCTTGTGTCCTCAGACCTGCAGGGTTATTCGCCTCACTCCATGGACCCACAGTGTCCCTTCTAGCTTGAGAGCCATGCCACACTTGGGTTGCTGTATGTTGCCTTCATGGGGCGGGTAAGTGGGGGTCAGGTGGGACCATGGGCTTGGCCTTGGCCTTGCTTTGACTCTCTGACTCAGCTAGGGCCCCCTTTGCCTCTGGCCAGCTGAGGGTCCACCATAGGCCCTTAGGGTCCTGGAGAGGGTCCCACCTCTCAGACTGAGCATGGTGCCTGGCACATAGGACGTTCCGGGAAGCTCATATGTGAGTTTCCCACGGTGGGCAGGGGAGCTGCGCCCCAGGATGAAGGGTGAGCAGAGCTGCCGGTGTCTGTTGAGCATCCTTGTTGTTTTGGAATGGTGGCCTTTGCTTTGCTTCTCTCAGCCTGTTGTTGCCTCTGACCTCGGATCATCTCCCCTTGAGGGTGCTATCTGGCAGGGAGTCCTCACTTGGGACCTGCAGTCCTCCAGTCTGCAGAGCAGGGTTGGCCTCCCTGGGCCTCTGATTCTCACGGAGTGCTCCTCATAGCCCCGGGGGCCCCCTCCTGCTAGCTGGCCTGCATCCTCCCTTCCCTTCCCAGCTCGCTCTCCACTACGAAGGGCCCTCGCAGCTCTTGTCTTAATCTGCCACGACAGGGCGACTCGGGGGGCCAGGGTCTCAGGGGGCTGCGCAGGGCGTGTGTGGGGAGGGCAGGTGCTGGTGCCTCCTCCGCTCTCGCACCTGGCCTCTGATCTCCCGCATACCCCTGCTAACGCTTGTCTCATTCAGTTTTCAGGCCGAGAGACCTGCACTGAACGTCGTCATCTTCCCTCTGCTCCACGAGGGCCTGACGGATGTCATCCGTGATGTGCCTATGGTACACCTGGACGAGATCACCTTGTTTAAAAGCAGAGTGGCTGAGGAGCCACCAAACCTGTGGTGGTGAGAGGGCCAGCCAGCACCAGTCAGCGTCCCTTGGTCTCAGTCGCCACAAGGACACCCTGCTACCCCCTGCAGGCCTCCAAGGAGCCTGCGGACACTGGGACCCCGAGGTTTTTCAGAGGAAGAAAGTGTCTCTCTGGCCACCCCGCGCACCCACCTGGCTCCCCGTGTTTCCTCTTGCTTTCTCTGGTGAGGACTGGTTGCTAGTGAGGTTTAGGTTGAAGGTTATGTTCTGGGTGATGAAAAGGGAGTGTGCAGCCATTGATGTGGGCCGTGGTTGAGCCATGCTGGCCTGTGGGCCTGGCCTGTGGCATCCCTTCACAGGGCCTTCCTTTCTGGATCGTCGACTCCCTAGGGGCTGCCTTCATGCCAGGGTGCTGGGTGGGCTTTTGGCCCTGCCCCCTGCTCTGTTTCAGCCTGAGGAGTGTCCCTGCTCCTGTGTCAGTGTCCCCAGCCATCGGGCCCCATGGACAGGTGACTGCCCATCTCTGGTGGGTGAGGGGTTCTCCTTGGGGTGGGGGATGTTCATAAGTTTGGTGGCTGCAGAATCGGGGTGGTCTCTCCCATGAAGACCTATTAGGGCTGGGGGTGGCTCAGTGGTAGAGCGCCTGCCAAGCCTGTGAAGCCCTGGGTTCCATCCCCAGCACCATGGGAAAAAAAGGCACCCAACTATGTCTGTGAGATGTTTCCCAAGATGATGCCTGTGGCCCAGAGGGGACCCTGGGGCAGGACTGCTGGGTGGGACTCCTGGGCTGTGCTTGAGGAGATGAGCTGTGTCTCACCAGGGCCACGATCATGGTATTGGGCTTTAGAAACTCCAGCTCCCCTTGAAGGTCTGTGCACCTCTGAGGAAATACACCTGTACTTGGCTTTGTTAGAATAACTGGACACGTTAAACCCAGAATGGATGCTCGAGGTTGGAAGAGTGATCAGAACACCTAGCTGCAGACGACCGTATTTAGCTCTTAGAAACAAATCCTACAAAGCTGTTTCAGAAAAGAGGAAGGGCCTTCTGGTGTCCGGGGCCTCACACTTGCCTGGTTGGCTGCCTGCCTCTGCCTTTTGCTCCCTTGAGACTCCTAGTGTCGTCGCCTCCTGGCTGGGGGTTTCTGAGGGCCCTGGTTGAGTCCTGTCTTCCTGAATTCCCACCCATGGGCATCACCCGATGCCTGCAGCCTGTCGGCCTCCCGATCCCCTGGGCTAGGGCTGCAGAGCCCACCAGGTTCACTCACTGCTGGGCCCCAGCCTGCTCTTTTCCTCCTGAGTTTCCATGGCAACATGTTCCTGCACTATGCCATGGTGTCCTGCACCTTCCTCGCTGGTGAAGAAGAGGGTAAACTGATCCCTGAGTGGGCGCCTGCCTTCCTTGGGCACTCCAGGCCAACAGTGCTCAGAGCTCTACCCAGGGAACTCAGAGGTCCTGCCATGTGGCGGGGCCCAGCCTGCCATTGCATTGATCCCGGTCTCCATGAGGTGTGTGTCTGGCCTCCTCCCCGCTTGTCCTCCTGTCTGCACTCGCTCTTGTTTGCACAGGTGGGTCTGTGCCAGGAGGCTCCCTCCCTCCGTACCTTGTTTTTCCTGTGTAAGGGAGTCCTCACCCCTTCTCTAGAACACAGGTCTCCCCCATCCTGCCCCAGTTTGCAGCCAGCAGAGGGACCCTTGCTGCTGGCTAGACCAGGAGCCTAGAGGTCCTACCCAGCCTCTCAGAGCTACAAACCCAGCCTATCCCTCCTGGCATTGCAGGCCATAGGACAGGCCACCTGGGACCCTGGGGGCAGGGCCAGCGTCTCACACAGCTGTAGACAAGGGTCTGAAGGGTGGGGGAGTCATCCCACCCCACCCCATTACTGGACATTTCTTTAGAACTTTAAACTGGCACCTGAAGACCACTAGTGAGGGTGTTCGGGTTGCAGGTTGTGGCCCCCCGGGACTGATGACTTCTCCTCAAAGTGAGGGTGTGACTGGTCACGCCTGTAGGCCCAGGAGAGAGGCAGGTGACCTGGAGGTCCTGGACCCCCAGACGCCCTGTGGCTCTGGGCTCTGAGCACCCTGGCCTGAGCCCATCCCCTTTGCTCCGAGCTCACGCGGAGCATTGCCTTTCCGCTGAGAGTTTTTCTAACAGGCTGAGCCATGTTTCTGCTCTCGCCTGGACGGCTCTTCTCAGGAGCAAGCCGTTTTTACCCAGCAGCATTAATTTATTCTCATAAAAAGGGCTGGGTGGGGCAGGAGCTGTTCAGGAGAGGCGGGGGTGCCCACTGCCTTGGAAAGCCACTCCCAGACGTAGACCTTGGATTTTCAGTGTCCCCTGCAACAGTCTTTGGACTCAGAGTGAGATTTTCCGTTCCCTCTACACCCGAGACAGGACTCACCAGATGTTAATAACGTGCTTATTTTTGCTAAGTGCTATTTTGGCACCATTGTTAATAGCAATTTATATTCTGCATCATTTTACCCTGGGAGGAGAACCCACTCTAATGGTGCCCAATCGGCAGGACTGGGCTGTTCAGTGGCGGACCAAAGCTGCCTGCTGAGGAGCACGGCCTGTGTGCCTGTGAGTGCACATGTGCCCGAGTGCTCATCAGTGCCCGTGTGTGCACGTCTGCACGCACGAGTCCGCATCCGCTGTGTGCATGTGTGCACACGTGAATTGACTGGGAGGTGAGGAGGAGGGAGAGATCAGTGCATTTATTCCTTTGTTCTTAAAAAGAGAAATCCCCTGGTCTCCTGTGGCTGTCGCCTTCGCCTCAGCCCACACCAGCCACCCGCGCCTCCCGCCCCCTGGCAGGCCTGTGTCCTGAGGCCCTGCAGCCTGCTCCGCATCAGCAGCCGTGCTGGCGCTGGGCTTCTGAAAGGAAGGCATTTGAGCCTGAGGAAACCCAGAGGACAGCTGCACTTCTGCCCCCAGGTCCCCTTCCTGCCCTTATTTTTATGGCAAGTAATCTTGTCCAGAGACAGGAGCATTTCATTCCTCTGTACCACAGGACGGGGCCACCCCCGCCTGTGGGTTCCTGCAGAGGCCCTAAAGGATGCCACTGGGAGGCGTGGACTCAGGACTGCAGCCAGTCCTGTGAGCTCCTCAGGCTGTAGGGGACTGGGCTGAGGGCCACGGCTCCCTCGCCTACTCCTGCGCCAGCACCCAGGGCCGGAGACCACTCACTGGACCACGCAGGGCTGGCCTGGGCCTGTGGGGCAGTGGAGCCGTGGGAGCCAAGGCTGAGCCTCTGGGGTCCAGGATCTACGTGAGTGGCGCTCCCTTAGGGAGGGTAGGGCGGCTCCATCGTGATCTGCTCCCTTTAGGGTCTGAAAGATGCAGAGCTCTTGCGGGTAAAGTAACCGGAGCCCGGGGCGAGTGGGATGGGGAAGCCAGATCTGAGGGCGCAGGGGCTCTTTGCAACTGGTGTCATTCACATTTGGGGGCACAGGGTTCTAAGGAGAAGTTTCTAGGGTCTGTGGGGCACAGTGAACACATATTCCACACAAGCTCCCGCCTGCTGTGGGTCCCTCGCAGACTGGACGACATTACCGCGTGGCTCTGCTCTAGAGCACTCGGAAGCACACTGATGGTGGGCCTCACATCACTGCCGCAGGGCCGCGTGCTGACTGGCTGCGTCGGCCACAGCACCACGGAAGCTGCTGCTGCTGCTGCTGCTGCGAAGCCCTGAGTGGAACCCTGGCCATTGCACTGTGGCCACAGCCTGTGTGTATGAGGAATGGGCGTGTGTGAGCAAGGGTGTCCAGGCAGGCAGGAGTGTGCTGTGTGCTTGTGTGTGTGTGTGCGCACGCGCACGCGCGTGCATGTGTGGATGGCATGCATCCCACGGTAGCATCTCCCTTCAGCCTCTGCACTGCCCCCTGTGACCAGGACCCTGGGCCTGCCTTGTGTGCTTTGCCTGGAACCAGCTGAGCTCAGGGTGGTTTGGGGTGGGGGAAGCGGGGACCGAGGCCTTTCCTGGCCTAGGGGTCTCGCAGTATCTTGTGGCCAGGTGCTAAATGACCACTCCTGCCTTCTGATGACCGACCTCCCCATCCCTGCCCAGCTGGTGGAACTACCTGTGTGTGGCCTCTCACAGTGACACCCACTCCTAATTTGGTGTTCTAACAAACTACATTCTAAATGGGTATTTTCATGTAAATTTGTGGCATGTGAAAAATTTCAAATAAAGTGAACTTGATTTACAAGGCCAGACAACTGTATGGTCCTTCCTTAGGAAGGTGACCCTTCACTTGCAAACTGCCTTCCAGGGCCCAAGGATCTATTCACTTCTGCTGGTGGAAGGTGGATGTGCTTGGGGGCCAGGCCCCAGACAGATGCACGGATGGAGACCGGGGGGTCATTGCAATGACTTGGTTGGCTTTGGCAGATCAGGGAGAGGTCCTGGGGTGCCGTGCAGTTGTCACTGCACAGAGGCTCCACATGGCCAGTGGCTGAGGTAGGCAGGGCCAAGTCAGCTGCCCCCAAGTTAAGTACACTTATTTACTTTTTATTACATATATTTAAAAAAGTCTACCTCACCATCCAGCATTTATTTAGTGGTATTAGCACATTTGCACTGCTGCGCAGCCATCCCACCACCTGCCTCCAGAACTTTCTCATCATCCTAAACTGCAGCCCTGGCCCGGTTCGACACCATCTCTGCTTGCTTGTTACCCAGCCCATTCGGCTCCCCGGCGGTGCTGGGACTGAGCTCAGTGCTCATGCTTGCTGAGCAAACACTCCGCCCCTCGGCTATAGTCCCAGCTCTGCACTTTGTCTTTGTGAATTTCATGCTCCAGGGTGTCATTCGAGAGGTGCCTACGCTATGTCCCCTAGAGATGGCACACAGTTGTGGTGAGGGATGCTAGTGTTGACCATGACCTGGGCTGGGCCTGTCCTCCACACTGGCCTCTCCATGTGGGCTGGCTGACTTTCCTCAGAACATGGCAGCCGAGTCCAACAGCGAGCATCCTGAGGAAACCAGGAGGATGTGTCCTAGCCTTGGACACCACTTAGTGTCACTTACACACAATCTGTTGACAGGCAGTCTCTGGGTCAGGAGGCACTTCAGGGTCTCATTGTAGTAGAGCCCTGGGGGTGGGAGTTGCTGTGGGGCCATCTTTAGGAAGTGCTTCCTGGCAGGGCAGGTGTCTGCCTGCACCCAGGGCTGGTCCAGCCTGAGGTGAGGCCTGGCCCTGTGGCCTCGCAGCAGGGCACAGTGGAGCAGGGGCGGCCCCAGGACTGCCTCCTGAGCGGGTGCCCCTCTGTGAGAAGTGCTATGCCAGGGAATCCACGAAGTGTGACGTGTCCCCAGAAGGCCAGGGTCTGCCCTTGGAGCTCACTGGTAGCGTGGAGCTGCCTGGCATTTGTCCAAAGTCAAAAACAAAAAAAAGGAAAGAATCAGAATGGCCTCAAATGGAGTCATTTTTTTGGTTTTCTACAAAGAGCCTATGTGTGTTGAGGGTTTGCATTGGAAGCCTCGAGAACCAGGAAGCGAGGCCAGAGGAGGGAGGGACCACAGGAATGAGAAGCTCTGGTGGCCCCAGGACCCCCAGCTGTGTGTGCTTACCACTGGCTCTGGTGTTCTGGGTGCTGGGGAACCTGCAGCAACCTCCCCTCGGAGCAGGGAGTCCTGCTTGGCCCTTCGTTTAGCAAGTGATGTGGGAGGCCTCAGGGTCAGCACCCTGCTCCAGGCTGCAGGGCCAGGGTCCAGTCCTGTGTCATGCAGTCCTGGCATAGTCACTAGATCTGAATGTCATCTCTTTCCCCTGAGGCCGAGAGGAGGAGCCAGGCCTGGGTGAAGCCCAAGCTGTCCCCCACCACCCCAGAATGATGGGGACAGAGAGGTTGTGCTCTAGGCTGTTGGCAAAGGATGCAGTGGCAGAGTATGGATGGGGTGGCTTGGAGCCCCTGGACCTGTCCCAGCACCTCCATCTCCGGGCCTCTGTAAGGGAGCAGAGTTCCCATGGCTGAGGGCAGTAAGGGTACAGTGGCATCCCTCACGGGCACTGTAACCCACCTGTGCCCTGTGTTTCCAGGCTCAGCGGGTGGACATGCCACCCAGGAGAGGGAAGGGGATGGGCTAGGCACTCTGGGGACAGGCGTGGTCTGGATTCAGGGTTCCGGGTCTTCTGTGGAAGAGGCCTGGGGTCCCCTCCTCACGCTGGGCCTTCTTCTCCTGTTATTGTCTGTGCTTGTCTGACACGTGGCCCCTGGTGACACCATGCAGTCCTGGCAAGGGATTTGCTGTCCCTACTCCTTGCTGTTTCCTGTGCAGCTCAGAACTTCAGGTTTCCCCGGGGCTGACACTTTCCTGCTTCCATGCTCAGGCACCTTCTGGTGTGGGGGAGCCAGTGTCTTGCAGTTGGGAGTGGAGGGTCCTGGTGCAGAGGTGTGGCCTCCCGTGGGGCAGGGGGCGTGGGCTGGTGTGAGGAGCGGGGCAAAGAGCGCCAGGCACACAGCGCACGTGGTTCAGGCACCATGCAGGGCTGTCATCAGCAGCTGCTGCACAGTCACAGGCCCCTTGAGGGTGACAGGTGTCCCCCACTCAAGGGGACTGAGCCAAGGGATCCTGGGAGAGGATGCGATCTGCTCAGAGAGGTAGTTTTTCACCACCTAGGTCCAGGCCTGGCCTGGGTCCCTCTCTGGGTGGGACCTGGACTGTGGGCCAGGCCTGCCCGCAAAGCACACGCCCCTCCAGTCACACTCATGCTCACACTCACCTCACACACCCACCCACACATGCATTTGCACTCAGCCAGACACACACTGCCACACACTCACATGTACACTCAAGCTCCACACCCACACCCAGGTTCACAAACACCTGCACACATCCTGTGCACACTCAGCCACTCTCACAAGCACACACATAGAACCACACTGGCATTCACAATCTGCTCACACACCCACACACACCCTGCCCACAGATGCTGCACACACGCTCACATCAACACATACTTCACACATTGCATGCACACAGATCCCCTCGTGATTCACACCCGTGCACTCATGCAGACACACTTGTTCACACGAGCACGTCTGTCTTTGCTCACATACACACGCTCACATAACTCACACACGTCCTTGTTCACCCAGTCAGATGTGTTCAAATGTACATCAGACCCACATTCACAGCCTCCCGCTCCTGCTCAGTCTCACGCATGTGATCACACACCCACATGCACACTACACAGCCACACAAAGAAACTGCATTGATTTTTCACACCTGGTAGTCACCACAGCCAGTTCAAGTAAAGGTGAACTTTTCTATTATGTTTTTTCTGGAAATTTTGAAAAATTCAAAGATATACAACAAAGGGGAAAAGAAATTCCCACCCACATATTCACCAGCAGAGAGTGTCCATCAATATTTCAATTGTTTTTTTTTTTGGTACACTGAGCCACATCCCCAGACCTCTTTTGTATTTTATTTAGAGACAGGGTCTCACTGAGTTGCTTAGCCTCACTAAGTTGGTGAGGCTGGCTTTGAACTCGTGATCCTCCTGCCTCAGCCTCCCAAGTGCTGGGATTACAGGCGTGCACCACCGCGCCTGGCTAATATTTCAATTTTTATCTTTAAATTTTTTGATACCAGGGATTGAATCCAGGAGTGCTTAACTACTAAACCACATCCCCTGTCCTTTTTTATATTTTATTCTGAGACAGGGTCTCGCTAAGTTGCTGAGGCTGGCTTTGAACTCGCAATCCTCCTGCCTCAGCCTCCTGAACTGCTGGGATTACAGCATGTGTCATCGCACCCAGCTCTTAACTATTTTTCTCGAATAGATGTTTGGCTTGATGCAATCCTCTAGTTAATGTCCAGAGTTCTGAAAAAGCTGATTTTGATCAATTTTTGCAGTTTTTTTCTTGCTTTTATAGAGGAGTGAGTTTTCAATGGTTCTTACTCTGCTACTGATGCTCACATCTCCACTTCATTCAGATATTATAGTCATAATATTCCTCTGGATTGATGTGTTATAATTTATTTAACCCATCCCCCATGGTTGAGCATCTTGATTATTTTGTTTTGCAATTATGTAAAATGCAGCAAATTAATATCTTGTCTATATTTCATCTTGCACATGTGCAAGGATCTGTAAAATAAATTCCCAGAAGTGGAGTTGCTGGGTCAGAGGGTGGGTACACGAGTTTGTGATTTTGATAGCTATTGCCCAAATGGTCTTCTACGGGAGCTAGTCGAACCGATTTACATTCCCGTTAACAATGTGAGAGCATGTGTTCCCTCCTTTTTCTTGCCAATAGGAACAGAGGGTATTTCTAACTTCTGATTTTATAACTGGTGGGTGATAAATAATATCACAGTGTAATTTCCCCTAACATTTCTTTTATGGGCCAAAGCAGGCGTTCTTTAATATATATGTATTTTAAGGGCCATTGGGATTTTTATTATCTTTTCTTACTGACTTATAGGCATTCTTCATTTAAGGGAGGCAAAGGCCTGAAGTTTTGAATAAAGGAATGTATGTTCGCTGGCCAATCCCAGCTGCTCAGGAGGCCAGGGCAGGAGGATCGCAGGTTCCAAGCCAGCCTCAGCAACTTAGAGCGACTGTAAGCAACCTAGTGAGACTCTATCTCAAAATAAAACATAAAAAGGGGCCCATTCACCTGGACAGAGCAGCAGCTGAGATGGAAGAACCTGATGGTTTACTGAGCCCAAGGGCCCTGAGCTGCCCTGTTAAGATCTCCAGCGAGCCGCAGGAGAAGGAGCAGGAGAAGCCCTTCCCCAAGGAGGTCTGTCCATCCCCCATTCCCGGGGTGGCCCTGACCACCAGGCTCGCCCTGGAGAAGCCACACATGAAGAAGTGGTTCGGGAAGCGCCAGGCCTCATGCTCTTACTGGGCATGGTACCCTTGCCCGGAGCAGCACCCCAGCCGGCCCTGGTGCTGGCTGGTGAGGTCTGCCCCGACACCTGAGCGCTCAGACGTGAGGAGCGCTGCACCTGAGCCAGCCCACTTCTTTGGGCGCAGACCCCGGGGCAGTGGGTGACTTAGGTGCCAGTCCTTGGGACTTCTTCCCAGAGGGCGAACCCAGCTTCTCCAGCCAGGACCAGGATGTGGGTGCCCCGGAGGCAGCACCCAGGAGGGCGTCCCAACGCTCCAACCTCTCCGGGGCTGAGGCCCATGAGGCCCTGGATGCCTTTGAGACTCTCGGTCTCTGCCTCCACATCTGAAGACCCAGAGGAAGGTGACCTTGGGGACACGGACAAATCAGATCCAGGAGCTGACAATGTATGTGGGTCCCGTGGGTCCTGGCTCTGGCTACTTTCGAATTTAATTGTCCCCACCTGTCATTTGAGTCACTGGTCATGTGTCTGGGTTTCCAGTCTAGGAGTGGAATGAGTGGTCTTGGCTGTGCTTCCTTCCTTGATGCTGCCCACGAGCTCTCTAAGGGGCTGTGCCCGGCGCCCTCAGGACACTCAGCACTGAGACTGTAACGTTTCTCCTGCAGGCTTGTGTCCTACCTGCAGTTTTAATCTGTTTCCCTGATGAATATTAAAACATTCTCACATGTTTGTTAATTGATTTGAGGGGGGGGGGTGGATTATGGAGATTGAACCCAGGGGTACTTGCCCCCCTGAGCCACATTCCCAACCCTTTTTTGTATTTTATTTTGAGACAGGTTATCACTAAGTTGCTTAGGGCCTTGCTATATTGCTGAGTCTGACCTCTAACTTGCAATCCTCCTGCCTCAGCCTCCAGAGGCCCTAGGATTACAGGCTTGGCCCTGTGTGTTTTACTGATTTTCTTCATTCATTTCCATTTATCCTATACTCCTGGCAGTTACAGCACCTCTGATTTTTTTCCCATTTGTATTTGTTTTCATTAGTAGTATTTGTTTTTTCATTGTCAATTTTAGTACTTTTCAAATTACTTGTTAGGACCCTGTTTAATCTTTTCATTTCTATCAGTGAAAGACCGATATGTTGTAAATCACAATCGATACAAATTTTAAATAAATAAATAAATAAATAAATAGGGCTGGAGATGTGGCTCAGTGGCTAAGTGTTCCTGGGTTCAAGAAAAAAAAGAAAAAAAAAAAAGAAAAAAAAAACGGGTTCAACATGTTCCCCATGCCTTGAGGAGTCAGTTCTGAGGATGCTTGCTTTAAAGATGTGGTTCTCGCTAGGCCCAGTGGGGCATACCTGGAATCCCAGCAGCTCAGGAGGCTGAGGCAGGAGGATTGCAAGTTCAAGGCCAGCCACAGCAACAGGGAGGCACTAAGCAACTCAGTGATTCCCTGTCTCTAAATAAATACAAAAAAGGGCTGCGGATGTGGCTCAGTGGTTAAGCTGGGTGTAATGTCCCCTTCTCTGAGACAGGTTCTCTGAGCCAGGTCAGGGGCAGGAAAGGGAGTTGGTGGTGTCCCAAGGACTCTTTCAGAGGGTCTGTGAGGTCAAAACCATTTTCACTGTGCCATTGAGACGCCATTTGCCTTTCTGACTCTCAGAAGCTCTCCAGAGGCCACATGCCATTTGGATGGTGTCTCCGAGTTGTGTGCCTGGGCCTGGGTTTCTAGACATTTCTTCACTTGACTCCGATTATGGTAAATGTCAGCAATCACAACCACATAACCAGCAGCTCTTTGGGAGCTTGCATCGTGTCTAAGTGAACAAATGCTTCCTGCAACCAGGGGTCTGAGGGGTGAAAACACTGTCTCTCCGGGAGACCTGGGGCACCGACTCACACAGACCCCAAACAGAGGCGTCACCCTCCCCAGAGCCTCACACCGGACCAGTTCCATTTCCTCTAGCATGAAAACTGGACACTGGTGGTGGGTTGTCTCCCAGCCTGCCAGTGAGCCCTGACTTCAGAGTAGGTGACATCTGGCCTCTCGCTGGGCGATCTGGCCCTGGGCAAGCCAGTGCTTTCCATTCTCTCTGTAAGCAGGGCAGAGGAGCAAAAATGCCCAGCACAGCACCTGGCATACAGTAAGTGCTCAATAAAGTGAGCTAGTGCCCTTGCTACCTGCCACCGGGCCACTGGGCTGGGCGCCGGCCAGCCTGCAGCTGCGGCCCCTCCATCTGAGCCCCAGCCCCCCAGGCCCTGCTGCCCCTCTCCCTGCCTGGGCCACGCGGGCTGGAGCTGCCGCCAGCGGAGAGGTGGGCGGAGATCACTGGCGGAATCCAGCAATTCACAGCGTGATCGCCGCGCCTGAGAGTGGAAGGAAAACATTTCTTTGAACAAACAAGACTCTCAGCCCTGCTTCCCAGAAGTGTGATTATCTCAGAACAGCGCCGCTTCCAAAAACAAAAAGCAAAGAAAAAGGGCGGCGGGGGAGAGGCGAGAAGGAAGGGACGCGCAGCCGCAGTGCTGGGGGCGGCGGGGCCGGCTCCGCTCTGGGGACTTTGCGTCCCTTGCTCCTGGGACAATAATGGGCACCTGCGGGTCATCTGGCATGGAATGCTTTGGAAGGACATGTGCCCCTCCCAGGGGATTTTTAAAAAAATAATGCACAGCCACCCATTTATGATCACCTCTGTGGGGAGCTTGCCGCCTGGCCTCGGGAAGGCGTCTCACTTGGAATAAAACCCCACTTTCTTCCTGGGCACGGTGGCGCTGGCCTGTAATCCCAGAGGCTCCGGAGGCTGAGGCAGGAGGATCCCGAGTTCAAAGCCAGCCTCAGCAACTTAGCGAGGCCCTAAGCAGCTCAGTGAGACCCTGTCTCTAAACAAAATACAAAATAGG
>JAJEJO010001119.1:424629-439087 GCA_020662805.1 Glaucomys volans
TTCATATTTAGCCTCCTGTCTGCCAGGCCACACCTGCCAGCCTCCCTCCCAGCCCTTCTCAGGGGCTGAAGCCCCTGCCCTTTCTCTGGGTCCCTTCTGTGTTCCTCATGAGGGTGGGTGGGGTCTGCACTGTCCCCAGCGCTGGGCACCCTGCCTGGCAGGGGAGGATCCCACCCAGCAGCATGTGGGGGCCTGGGAGAGTGGCGCCGGGGGCTCAGATTCCGCCTGCTCCAAGTTCCAGGTTCCCGACAGTGGCCCCCGGAGAGCCTGGACTTGGGACAGAGCACTGGACACTCCGTCCCTGTGGTACAGAGGGTCTGAGGGACAGTGGAGGTCAGAGGAGGCTGGGTGGCAGAGCCTCTGAGGGTCCTGACCCTGCCTGTCTGCTCAGGGTGGCCCCTGTCCACTGCAGGCTGGAGCCCGGGCCTGGGGTGCCAGCTCTGGGGACTCCACGGCTGGGGACCAGCTGCTTTGCTCCTCAGCACCCTGGTCCTCACCCTGTCGGCTCCTGGCCCTGCTCGGCCGGCGGGCCCAGCCCTGCCCAGGCAGTGGTGGCCTGCTCCTGGCAGGCAATGGGCCCTCTGGGTCAGTCCCTCGTGACTGGGGCCCGTGTGGTGGCGCTCTCAGGGGAGAGGCGCCAACGTGCTGGGCAGCGCACAGCAGGCACAGCGGCAGGGACGGATTCCCTGGCAGCGCTGCCCAGCTGGCTTGGGCTCACGATAGACCCCCAGGGACACAAGGACCCCCACTTTTCAGATGCAGCTCTGAGAGGCCTGTGACGGGGGCTCCAGGCCGGTAGGGCTGTCTTCAGGGTCCCTGGCCTCACCCCCTGGGGTCTGCAGACCCTCCTGCGTGGAAGCTGAGTCCTGGGAGTCAAATGACCCTTCAGCCCCACCCTGGGAACAGCTCGAGGACGCACGCTCTGGAGGAAAGGGCTATTGGACCCAGAGTCCCTGCCCAACTGGTCACATCCCAGGGTCTCCCACTCAGGGCCCGTCTCCCCAACCCTGGGCTCCCCGTGGGCTGAAGTTTCTGGAATGCACTCCCCTGTGGGTGCCTGACATGTCTGAGGCCTGACAGGCCATGGGTGGCAGGCTGGGTGGGGACCCTTGGGGAGGGGAAGGGCCTGCGGTCTGCTGCAGCCTCTGTGCCCCCACGGGGACCAGGACAGCAGGGGCTGAAGCCACGGATCCCGGCAGGACTGTCCCCGTCCGTGCCCCCTGAGCGGCCTCACCTGCAGGCCACACCCAGGCTGCAGAGGTGGGCCTCACATCCCGCACCAGCACCGCACAGTGATCCACGCTGGTGGCAGCACCAGGACCCTCCCCAGTCAAAGGACACCTTTTGATGGACCAAGGAGTAAGAGGCGGGCAGGAGAACCCGGCCTAACCCCCCAGCTCTGGAGGAAAGTGCACACGTGTGTGTACCTATGAGTGTGTGTGCGTGTGTGTGAGTGTGAGCGAGCTCACCCGCATGCCTGGGAGCAGCAGGCGTGGTTTCTGGATCTGACAGGTGAACACCCTGACCCTCTCTCGCTCTGGCACCAGGTTGCCGGCTGGTGCCTGGGAAGACCATAAAGACGTGAAGAGCTGTGGTGGCCACAGTGGGTGGATGGCCTGGGCCCAGTGGCCAGTTCTGGTGAGCTCAGGCTGGGAGTGGACACCACCCGTATCTCTTCTGGACTGCTCGCTGGTGTGAGGTCCTCCAGGCCTCGCTTCCCCTCTGCTTTGGTGATTATGTTTGGACAATGGCTACTCCATAAGGCTGGGTCCCCAAAGCTCACAGGGACATGGAATGACCCTCCAGCCAGTCCTGGATGCCCCTTCTATCTGGGTGCAGTGGTGCACACCTGTAATCCCAGCAACTCAGGAGGCTGAGGTAGGAGGATCACAAGTTCGAGGCCAGCCTCAGCCAATTAACAGGAAAATAAAAAGTAAAAAGGGGAGGGATGCAGTTCATGGGGTAAAGCATCCCTGGGTTCAGTCCCCAACACACACACACACACACACACACACACACACACAAAGCCACAGGAAAAAAAAATTCCCAGCACAGCCATTTCTGCTCTTAAGAGGGTTTGAGCAATTTTGCACAGAAAAGCTCCTCTCAGCCCCCCAATACTTGTGGAAGAAGCCCCTCTGGAAGGACAAAGTCCCTGGGAGCTTTCTTGGGGGAGCAGCAGTGGCACCCCAGAAACACAGGGCCCCTCTCCCTGTCGGGTTGCCCAGGCAACCGGCTGCTTCTTATCAGCTCCCAGACAAACTCCAGCCAAATCCTGAACTGGCCCCACCTGTTTTTCAGTTTGTGGTTTAGGTGTGTGTGTGTGTGTGTGTGTGTGTGCGCACGTGCGTGTGTGTTTAATTTTAGGAAGTGAAATGAACGACACTCGCTCTGGGAGAGGAAGATAAGGCTCGAGTCTGGCCAAGCGACGGCGACTGTTGGAAGAAATCTCTTTTAACGTGCGGGCGATTTGCCAGCGTGGCTCGGTGGCCGGAGCTGGTGGCACGCTCAGGGCGGGTGGAGAGGCTCTGCAGGGGTGACGGCTCTCCTCCTCCATGACCGGGCCTGCCAGGGCCAGCCGGCCGCAGTCCAGGGTGGCATCCCTCCAGGAGGAGGC
Organism: Glaucomys volans; assembly: GCA_020662805.1. Taxonomy (NCBI): domain Eukaryota; kingdom Metazoa; phylum Chordata; class Mammalia; order Rodentia; family Sciuridae; genus Glaucomys; species Glaucomys volans. Next base: position 427,247 of record JAJEJO010001119.1, read on the forward strand.
CTTGGGCCCTGACCCCGGGACAGCCACCTCCCGCCACTGACCGCGCCTAGCCCAGGGGAGTGTGGACAAACGCCGCATTTCTCAGACCTTCTGTTGGTTTTAAAATAATAGCCTGAGCCTCCCTGACTCCGGAAAGCCATTCCCTGGCTGGTTGCCACCTGGAAGCTGTTCTGTCTGGCTTCTGAGGTGGCCTCCTTGCTACGTGGAGTCTGCAGGAAGCCACTCTGCCTCCCGTGTCAGGGTACATTTGGTGGCAAATAGAGGAAAACTAGCTCAAGGGCATATGTGATGACACATGCCTGTTATCCCAGCAGCTCAGGAGGCTGAGGCAGGAGGATCCCAAGTTCAAAGCCAGCCTCAGCAACTTAGCGAGGCCCTAAGTAACTCAATGAGACCGTATCTCTAAATAAAATCCAAAAAAGGGCTGGGGATGTGGCTCAGTGGTTAATCCCTGGTACAAAAAAGAAAAAGAATTTTTTTTTCTGCTAGCTAGCATTGGACGCCCAGGTCGGGGCACACGGGACACGGGCCTGGAGGCCCTGCTCCAGATGTCCCTTTCCTCAGAACTCAGCTTTCCCGCTGTGAGGGGGCACGCAGCATGGCCACAGGGGCTGGTGGAAGGAGACATCAGCTGGGCCAGGAAGTATGTGGGAGCGGGCAGCAGGTGCTTGGCTGGAAGTAGGAGCTCAGCACACAGTAGGTGCTCTTCGAGTTGTGGCTGTCCCACAGTGGGAGGCCAGGCGAGGGCTGAGCGTGTGCACGGGCCGGGTGGCCGGCTAAGTGGATCTACAGATTAACAGCCCTAACCCCTGAGCTGGCGCCTGGCTTAAGAGGATCCCTGCCCCCCCAGGCCACCTCAGATTAGAGATGAGCTGGGCAGGCCAGACGCCCCGGGAGGCCACCAGGTGACCGTCACTGAGACCATCGCTATTGGCTGATGCCTGGAAAGTGCCACCCCATTGGCCCTGACAGGAAGGTGAGCCAGACTTTCAGGACGGCCTTTTGCACCTCCCGCCTTCCATGGTCACTGAGCTGGGAGGACGTGGACACACACGTCACCACCCAGGGACGTGAAGATACTGTCCATCTCCTCGGGAGGACCTTCTCATTTCCCCCATTTCTTTCTTTTCTTTTTTTTTTTTTTTTTTGGAAACAGGGATTGAACTCAGGGGCACTCCACCACTGAGCCACATCCCCAGCCCTATTTTGTATTTTATTTAGAGACAGGGTCTCACTGAGTTGCTTAGGGCCTCGCTGAGTTGCTGAGGCTGGCTTTGAACTCTCGATCCTCCTGCCTCAGCCTCCCAGGTGCTGGGATTACAGACGTGTGCCACCATGCCCGGCTTCATTTCCCCCATTTCTTTATCTTTGATGCAGAAACATGAAACTGTCCACCTCCGTGTGTCGGTTTTACTACCCATTCATCCCGGGAATCCCTGTACTTTAGCAGATGTGCGGGCAGATGTGTGAGCGTCATCAACACCCATGAGCACCTTTGTGCAGGGCTTGCCGGGCCTGGGGCCACCTTCGGGAGGCCACCCTGCACCCACAGGGTGATTTCCTCAGTGCTGTGATCCCACCATCACAGAAGAAGGAGAGTGGGTACAAATTCCCCAGGCCACACTCAGGGCCCAGAGATGGTCTTACAGTGGATCCCGCTTGGCCACCCTCACCTGTCCCCTGAGTCCCTGGTCAGGGAGCTTTGGAGGCTGCCCCAGGGCACCGGCACATGATGTTGTGGTGACTCCCAGGGATTCTGTCTTCCCTTCCCCATAAATGGGGAAGGACCTAGGGGACAGGACCTTTCCCAGGGACCCTCTCTGCGCCAGGGTCTAACTCTTGTCTCTTTTTTGCAGCCTCTTTCCCTAACCTCAGTCTCCAGGATTTTAATCTTTTTAAAAAATTTTGGTAAAATTACACTCAATGTAAACTTCACCAGTTTAAACTTGGTTGGGTGGACAGTTTGGTGGCATGAAACACATTGACATTGTGCAAACATCTCCACTAGATCCACAAAACTTTCATTTTCCCAAACTAAAGCTCTCTCTTCATAGGACACAGACTCCTGTCTTCTCCCCCACCCTCAGTTCCCACTGTGCTAGGAATCTAACTGCTCTGGGGGTCTCATAAAATGGAATTCTGCAGTAATTGTCCTTTGGGACTTGTTGATTTCACTTAGCTTCATGTCCAGGGCTCATCCTATGGGAGCAAGTGTCAGAACTGACTTCCTTTTCAGGGCTGAAGAGTATTCTGCTGTGTGGATGGATTGCATTTCATTTATCCATTTGTCTGGCAGTGAAGAGGATTTTAGTCTTGTGTGAAGCAGAAGCAACCAATCATAAATCTTCTTCCATATGTATTTCTTTTTTTTTAAAGAAATATTTTTAGGTGTAGATGGACACAATACCTTTATTTTATTTATTTATTTTTATGTGGTGCTGAGGATCAAACCCAGTGCCTCACACGTGCTAAGCAAATACTCCACCACTGAGACACAACCCCAGCCCTTCCATATGTATCTCTGATGCTTCAAGATTTTGTTTTCAGACTAGGCATGGTGGTGCATGCCTGTAATCCCAGTGAGTCAGGAGGCTGAAGCAGGAGGATCAGAAGTTTGAGGCTCTAAGCAATTTAATGAGATCGGGTCTCAAAATAAAATAATAAAAAGTGCTGGGGATGTGGCTCACAGGTAAAGTGCCTCTGGGTTCAATCCCCAGTACAAAAAGAAAGAAAGAAAAGAAGGAGAAGAAGGAAGGAAGGATGGATGAAGGGAGGGAGGGAGGGAGGGAAGGAAGGAAGGAAGGAAGGAAAGGAAAGGAAAGGAAAGGAAAGGAAAGAAGGACTTTATTTTCAATATGCAAAACCTCAAGCTTCTCTCTCAAGTGTGTCAAAAGCTGCACGTGGGTCTCCTCTGCAGTGTCTGTGGGAACTGCCCGCCGATGGGGCAGGTGCAGGCCCCTCTGCAGGGCTGGGATGTTCCAGAAGAGAATCTGGCACATGGCCTGGGGGTGCTGGGCCTGCTGTGTCCGGTGCAGGGAAGCTGGAGGGTCTGTGGCGAAGGAGTGGGGAGGCCAGGGCTGGGTCCCATCCCTCACAGGATGACGCAGGGAGGGCTCCTGTGTCCCACACTGTCCCCTGATTGCTGTGCAAACTAACCTGGACCTTGCCCATCCTGACTGGGCGGAGCCTGGAGGTAGCTTTGTGGCCTGGGTCAGAGACAGGGTCAGCTCCTCCATGGCACTGGCACTGCCCAGTTGCAGGACTGGCTTTGTGTTGGTCTGGGGCTTAGGACCTGCCAGGGCCTGTGGCCACAGGGCTCCCTGAGCAGGCACACAGCACCCCAGGTGCAGGCCAGGCAGGGGAGCCGCTGAGCCCCACCAGGCCCAGTGTCCCTGGCTGCCTCCACAGGGAGGCTGGGCCTCAGCTGGGTGATGCAGCCCCACCTTGCCAGAGGCCAGTTGGGCTCACCCTGGAGCTCAGCTGTCCCTCTTCCTGGCAGAGACCTGCGGTAGGGGACAGACAGACAGACAGGCAGAAGCAGAGACAGAGAGAGGCAGGCAGAGGGAAATCAGGGCGCATGGACCTGGGCTGTAGCCCTGTGGCAGGGTCTGCCTCCCATGGCCTGGCAGGGCTAGCTGGTGGCTGGCCTGTCCCCTAGCCCTTCCTGCCTGACGTGTGGCCACTGTTTACCTGGCTGCACTTGCACTTGGCCTACTCCCCTGACGCCCAGCTGCTGTGGGTGGGCTGGGTGGGCGGACACGGAGCGATTCATACCTTGCAGGGCACCGAGCGCAGGGAGTGGAGGGCAGGCCCCACCCCGCTGTCCTCCGCCTCTGAGCTGCGCCCAGGGCATGTGGACGTCAGAGGAAGGACTGGTTACCCCCCTTCGCCACCACGGCTGGCTAGACATTGCCCAGCTGTCAGAGTGCAGTGACCCCAGTCTGGGCAGGGCAGTGGGCAGGGTGAGGCCCTGAGGGCAGGGCCAGCCCAAGACCATGGGCCACCTGGGGCCAACCGGGCGGAACCGGGCTCTGGCTCCTGAGCTCCACCCCCTCCCACGAGATCAATAGAGGAGGTGACCCGATGCCCAGAACAGCCCCCTGCCACTGAGGACCCCCTTCTGCTCCCCCTCCCTCACTGTCACAGGGTTGTCAAAGCCCTGAGGACAGTGGCCCCTGGCTGCACTGGACAGGGCGCCTGGGATCAGGAATGGCCAGGACTGGCTGGAGCCCCTGGTCACCCAGCAGTTTTGTCTCTGCTGGGCCTGGGCAGGGAAGGCGTGGACCCTGCCTGTCCCTGGAGACCCTGGGAGCAGGGGTGGTTTGGGGGCTCCCTGCTGGGGTGGCCTTGAGGCCTGGAGAAGGGAAAATGCTGGAGGGACAGAAGGCGGCTCCCCAGGCGATGGCAGCAGGAGAAAGGTGGAGCGGGACTCAGGGCGGTCACAACTCACGGAACGTTCTGGAAGGTTTTGCTAAGTGGGTGTTCAGAAGACAGTCGGAGCGGGAAGAATGCTCTGGGTGGGATGAGCAGGCTCAGACTCCGTGGGGGTCTGGACCTCCCTGGTGGGGCACACACAGGGGCGGGTGTGATGTGTCCAGGGGACAGCTGCCCAAGTGAGAGGCGGAGGCTGAGGTCAGGGGGCAGCTGAAGAGATGGGGCCAAGGGGACACGAGGTGCTCAGGAGGGAGGACCAGAGGAACGGGACCTGGGACCCTCCCTGGCTTTGTTCTGCCATCACTGAGGCAGGAAGCCTGGCGGGGGAGGAACTGGGGGCCTGGGATGCGCCCTGGGGGCTGGCTGAGGCCCCCTGCCCTGGTTCTGGGGTGACGCAGGAGCGGTGGGGCCAGGAGAAGGGAGAGGGTGGGCTTCTGGAAGAGGCCTGGGCTACTGTGGCTCCACACCCCACCATCCCGCCCGGGAGACCCCATCCCACCCCACCCCAACCTTGCTTGGGGATCCGGGAAGCCCAGTCCCAGTTGCCATGGTGATGGGCTGTGTGGCCAGCAGGTGTCACCAGAGCCTACAGAATCCGGAGGAACATGCCTGATGGGCGGGGGCACTCAGGGCCCCTCTCCTAGGACCTCCTCTGACTGCGCCAGGAGGGACCCTGCAGCCTCCCCAGACCAGAGGGGCCCTTAGCGCACCTCTGCTAGGACTTGGGGACAGCTGCCCTGTCACTGGGCACACAGCCAGGGCAGCCAAGGGCTTATAGGTTGGGGGAGAGCCCCTGGGGAATGTCCGCTCAGTAGGCCAGGAGAGCCCTGCCCAGCACTGTGGGCTCTGGGCAAGACGCTGCTCTGGAGCCTCAGTGTCCCCATCTGTATAATGGTGCTGAGGGCGTGCCCAGAGCAGGGGTCTTGAGAAAGGGCTGCTTTCGTCTGCACTTGGGGATCGGGAGCATCTCTGGTCATCTGGCACTTGAGCCAGGAAGCCCGTTGAGGGGCACAGGCAGGTGAGCCCTCTGCATCTCTCCCCCAGGTTCCATGACCTCCGGACAAGGCTCCTGCTCAGAGCCCTGGACCTAGACAGCGTGTTGTACTGAACCATCATGGGGACCAGGGAGGCAGGAGACCCCACCAGTCCTGGCTAAGAAGAAACTGGAAAGCCAGCCAGGCACCGTGGCGCATGCCCATGATCCCAGAGGCTCTGGAGGCTGAGGCAGGAGGATAGTGAGTTCAAAGCCAGCCTCAGCAACTCAGCAAGACCCTGAGCAACTCAGCAAGACCATCTCTAAATAAAAAAACAAAGGGCTGGGATGTGGCTCAGTGGTAACGCAGCCTGAGTTCGATCTAATTAAAAAAAAAAAAAGAAGAAACTGGAAAGCACCCCCCACCCTGCCCCTTGTCATGTGTCCCTCTGTAAGATCAGGGGGTGTTTGACTTGGGGTCTCAGCACCTGGCACCTTGGACCCCCAGGAACACTTGACACCTCCCCCCAGATGGCTGTGGGGCCAAGGCCGTGTGACTAATAGCGGGGAAACCGTGGCTGGGCTGGGCCGAAGGAAGAGCCAGGAACCAGTTGGCCCTGGAATTAGGGGAATCCGCAGGGCTCCCCCTCTCCCTCCTCCTCCTCCCAGCTCTTCCTCCGGCCTCTCCTCCCTCCTCCCGGAAGCCTGCCAACCTGGAACGCTGAGGCCTGCTCTTTTCCTAAACGAAGTCCTTGCTGCCTCCATCAGCTTATTTTCCACAGAAAGCAATTTAAAGAGGCTGCAGAGGGACGTGAGATTGGGATGACAAGGGCCACCTCCACCAAGTCAGGCCCCTGACCAGGGGTGGGCCCATCTGGCCCGGGGAGCCTCCAGGGCCCCTGGGGCCCTGTCTGGGGTCTTGCCTGGGGAAGGGGGTCCTGGCTCCTGACCTTGCGGACCAGTCCCTGGATTCCAAGTGCACAAGGTGGAGGGTGTCCCTGCCCTGCCACGTGGAAGGGCTGACACCTTGAGGGACCTTAGGGGGCCGGCAGGGGGTCAGCCAGCCTCCTATCTGGGATGCCCTTCCTTGGTCCAAGCTCTGCATGTCCCCTCCCCCAGGTTCTGCCCTACCCCCACTGCCAGCTGGTGAGAGGCCCCTGCAGGCCCCAGGAAGAAGCAGACCTTCTCTTTGGGCTCAGCAAATTGAGGCCGGCAGTGTGTGGAGGGAGGCCCACCGCGAAGCCGTGTCCCAGGCAAGCCCCAGGAAAGACCCGGGTGGGCTCATCTGTCTTCTGCAGTGGAGGAGGTCCGAAGACAGGATTCCTGGGGTCCCAGAGTTGGTCCGACAGGGGAAGTAGCTTGCAGACCAGGCCGGCCCAACCACCCACTCCCCTCCACCCCACAGCGGCTGGCATCCACTGTCTTGGGCAGAGCCTGACGACGAGGATTCTTGTGTACAGCAGTTTCTGGAGGGAGGACCACTGGAGACACCCTGTCACACCCTGAGTGAAGCCGGACAGGGCAGCGGGAGAGTCAGCCAGAGGTGACCTCAGCCAGCAGCCTGGGCCCATGGGGAGTCCTGGAGGGGCGTCTCTGAGCTGTCAACTTTGAAGCTGGTGCTGGTTTTGTGAAATCTCATTTAGTCCTTCAATGATGTATGAGTATGCTGTAGCCGCTGTGACAAAGTGTCACGAAGTAGGTGCTTTAAATGGCAGAAATTTACTCTCTCACAGTTCTGGGGTCAGAAGTCTGACATCTGGGTGGGATGGTCTGGGTGGCCTCCCAGGGCAGCCCCCTGGCCATCCCTCGTCAGTGGCTTTTGGTGAGTGCTGGGCCCCCCATCCTCCCTGGGCTGCTGCTTCTCGGGCACAGCAGAGGGGCCACAATGTCACCAGCCTCCTGGGCCCTGCAGCAGGTTGATCCTGGGATAGCTCCAGGGAAGTCCCTTTCCTTGCCCTAGTGGGGCTGGGAGGGGACAATGGGGGGTCCAGTCTCAGGCCGCCCAGTCCTGGCCGCCAGACACCATCTCCTGCTTTCAGAGTCTCCATGGCCCTGGGGGCTGGAACCCATTTTTAGATTCCATTTCCTTCTTGGAGGGAAATCAGAAAGGACCGAAAGTGCCAGGAAAGAAGGAAAAGCCCAGCAGAAGAAGCCGCAGAAGCCTCCCTTTCCCCCGGCGCTCCACCCGTCAGGGCATCCTCTGCCAGACTCCTTTCTTGGGTGAGAAAAATCAAATTCTGTTCAAAAACATGTTTATGGAAAACAGATTCTGCGTCCAGCGCTGGCTGAGCCTGGGAGGCCGCTCCTAGAGGCTCGGCCCATGTCTACCAAGCGGGAAGGGAAGCCTCAAAGTCATGCCAGTCCTCGGAGGGCAGTCAGACGTCCTGGGAGAGGGGACTGCCAGGTCCCAGGCCTGCACAGCTGGTGGCTTCCAGCTATAGGAATTTACAGTCTCACAGTTCAGGAGGCCCGAAGTGGGGCTGGTCCTCTAGAAGGCGCAGAGGGAGGCTGCAGCTCCTGGTGGCAGCCCGCAGTCTCCGTGCTCTTTGGCTGTCACTGTGTCACTGTGTCACTGCCTCCTTTGTCACACAGCCTCCCTCGGAATCTCTGTGTCCTTTCCTCTGGTAGGGACACCAACCATGGAATTCAGGGCCTGCCCTAAGCTCAGGATGATCGCATCTTGAGATCCTTAGCCAATTACATCTGCAAAGACTGTTTCCAAATAAGGGCACGTTCTCAGGGCTGGGGATGTAGCTAGTGGTAGAGCAATTGTCTAGCGTGTGCAAGGCCCTGGATTCGGTGCCCAGCACCACACACACACACACACACACACACACAAATATTCAAAGAAGGTCACGTGCTGAGGTTCCAGCTGGACATGAAGTTTCTGGGGGACACCATACAACCCTTACAATGCAGAAGCTACAAGCACCCTTCTGAGTGTTCGAGTTAGTGCCTGTTGGTGTAGCTGCATGCCTGCCAGCCCAGCAGCCCCTTCTGTTAACAATGCCCCTAATTTCAGTGTCTGAGCAGTCCCTTTCCCCTTCCTGAAACCAGCCAGACATGAATCTGGAACAGCTTGATCCAACTTGCCAATCCTAGGAAGCTGAGAATTAACCCAGACCAGAGACAAGCAGAAGAGGGAGAAAAGCTAGATTTGGATGACATGTTGAAGGAGCTGGATCAGACTATGCCTGAAGTCCCCTCAGCCTTCCAGATCCATAAGCTAATAAATTCTCTTTTCATAATGTGTGGCCAACACCTGTATCTAAGAGTCCCTGTTGGCTGGGGACAGTAACACATCCCTGTAATCAGTGACACAGGAGGCTAAGGTAGGGGGATCTCAAGTTTGAGGTCGGCCTTGGCAACTTTGGAGACTTTCTGTCTTGAAATAAAAATTAAAAATAGCTGGGCGGCTGGGGGTATAGCTCAGTTGGTAGAGTGCCTGCCTCGCAAGCACAAGGCCCTGGGTTCAATCCCCAGCACTGCAAAAAAAAAAAAAAAAAATAGCTGGGGATGTAACTCAGTGGTAAAGTGGCCTTGGGTTCCATCCCTAGAACTGCAAAAAGAGAGTCCCTACTGATGCCATCAAAATTCCCCTTTTCCAGATGGAAAGCAGACTCAGGGTGGGTAAGGAAGAGACTTGTCCCCTGTTAGAGGCAGAGGGGACAGTGGCCACTATGATCTTTTTTGTCTTGCTTGTGCTCTGGGAATCTACTTCTGCAGTCGGTAGCACCTGGGTTTCCTTTTCTCTGGCTTCCAGGATTCCACCAATGGAAGATTCTGGAAGGAGATGAGGTCCCAGAGGCCCCCGACTGTCTGCGTCAGTGGTGGATTCTGTAGCTGCACAGTCGGGGGGGCTGGACCCTGCTCCGCGGGCCACGGGCTTGGCTGAGGTCACACCACAGTGAGGGAGAATCTTGATTCAGGGTAGGGAGAGGGATTTTTTTTTTTTTTTGGCACTGGGGATTGAACCCAGGGACACTCGGCCACTGAGCCACGTCCCCAGCCCTATTTTGTATTTTATTTAGAGACAGGGTCTCACTGAGTTGCTTAGGACCTCGCTAAGTTGCTGAGGCTGGCTTTGAACTCGCGATCCTCCTGGCTCAGCCTCCCAAGTCGCTTAGATTACAGGCGTGCGCCACCGCGCCCGGCTGGGAGAGGGATTTTAATGTTCATCTTGAACAAAACAAGGGTATTACCTGCTTACAGAAATAAATAAACCTGCCAGGCACAGCAGAGCACACCTGTGATCACAGTGACTTGGGAGACTCACAAGTTCAAGGTCAGCCTCAGCAACTCAGTGAGATGGTCTCAAAACAAAAAATAAAAATGGTGGGCGCGTTGGCGCACGCCTGTAATCCCAGCGACTCGGGAGGCTGAGGCAGGAGGATCGAGAGTTCAAAGCCAGCCTCAGCAACTTAGTGAGGCCCTAAGCAACTCAGTGAGACCCTGTCTTATTTAAAACACAAAATAGGGCTGGGGATGTGGCTCAGTGGTGGAGTGCCCCTGGGTTCAATCCCTGGTTCAAAAAAAATAAAAAATAAAAATATAAAAATGGCTGAGGATGTAGCTCAGGGGTAGAGAGCTTTTGGGTTCAAAAACAAACAAATAAACAATAAAAGGGGTTCCGGGAATGGCCCAGGCGTGGCCCAGGGGTAGAGCCCTTGCCTAACACATGTGAGATCCTGGGTTCTACTCTCAGCACTGCAAAATAAAATGAAATAACAAAATTGCAATGTTTTTCCAAAAATTTTGATTCTACTAAAACAACAATAGCAACGAAAACACCCTTTTGGGTCACAAAGGCTGCTCAGTTTAACCCTGAGAATGTCACCCCTGCTGTGCTTCCAAATGCCTGAAGGGGCAAGCAATTCCTCCAGCACTGCCCTGCCGGCTTGACATAGCAGTCCCAGCCTTCTTCTCCCACTGACTTTTAAAAATTGAACTAGAACATACACAGAGTAGAATGCTACATCTTCAAGGTGCAGCTCTGTGCACTTTTATGTACATGTAAGTGTGTTTTAATCCTTACAACCAATAGGGTAAGCGTTATTATAAAACCAACTGATAGATAAGAAGACCGAAGAGGCACAGGGAAGAGAAAGAGGAGCATGCTGGTCAGCTTTCCATCACTGTGCCAAAATACCTGAGATAATCTATTTATAAAGAGAAAAGGTTTATTTTGGCTCACAGGTTTGGAGGTTTCGGTCCATGGTCTCTTGGTCCTGTTGGTTTGTGGCAGCACAGCACATCAAGGCCAGAGCCCACCGCAGACCTGGCCGCTCACCTGACAGCAGCCAAGGAGGAAGCAGAGAGACAGAAGGGGCTGAGGTTCCAATAGGCCATCAAGGGGATGCTCCCCATGACCTCACTTCCATCTACTCGGCTCCACCTCCTAGAGGTTCTGCCACCTCTCGATAGTGCCACAGGTTGGGGACCAAGTCTCCACACGTGGGCCATTGGGGGCAAGGTCAAGATCCAGGTGATAACAAAGAGTTAGGAGTTTGCTAGATTCTCTTTGTTTTTTTTTCTCCTTTCTAGGCCTGGCGCATGATCAGAGCTTTATTTAGTGTTAATTATCGCTACTAGGTCACGACTCACGCATCTACCCATCTGCCACTCATTCATCATCCACTCATGTCACAGAACTCTGAGTGCCTGCCCTGCTAGGGCCAGGACAAGGACAGGCCCCCTACTGCTGAGTCCCTGGTCCTCTTCCAGAGGCTCCCTGTGACGGACCCAAACCAGCCTGTGGATGTGGGGAGAGGATCACTGAGGTCATCTAGTGACCTCAAGCCTCTTCCCTCAGGAAGGCCACCAGGCTTTTTCTTTTCTTTTCTTTTTTCTTTTTTTTGGTACCAGGGATTGAACCCAGAACACTTAACCACTGAGCCACATCCCCGGTCATCTGTGTATTTTATTTAGAGACAGGGCCTCACTGAGTTGCTGAGGCTGGCTTTGAACTCACAATCCTCCTGCCTCAGCCTCCAGAGATGCTGGGATCACGGTGCCTGGCTAGGCCTCCAGTGTTGCCTGTGGGGTATAGACTTTGGGCAGCAGGGAACAACCCTTCCCACAGTGCTTGGCCCAAATTCCTGACCCGCAGAACATGCTGTCAGAATGAAACAGTGGATGTTCGTGCTGCCATTTGGGGTGGCTTGTTAGGCAGCTGTAGAACCCAGAATACTCACCCCACAGAAGGGTCTAACCACAGGGATTTAGGGGGGCCCTGATCAGGCTCCAGAGGAGGCCGGAGTCTGGCCTCTCTCATACCCTGGCCCCTCGCCTGCTGCCCATGGCCGGAGCCCCTTTTCCCTGGTGGCTGTCTCCCTGTTGGCCAGGGCTCTGGAACAAATGACCACAACCCCGGTGTCTCCACAGCAGAAGTGCCCTGTTGTCTCCTAGTTCAGAAGGTCAAAGTGTGTACAGGG
>JAJEJO010001119.1:439487-451925 GCA_020662805.1 Glaucomys volans
CCTTTTAAATCCCTGGAAGGAATGATGTCTCCAGGGACGAGCTGGTTCCAGGAGGAAAAGAACAAAATTAAAGAATCACGGTCCCTTCAAGGTGGACGGATTCCCGAGGCAACAAGCTGGGGCCACTGCCCCCACCTCAGGGTGAGGGCGAGGCTGCCCTCTCTGGGCAACGATGGGAGGGGGTACAGGGCAGGGACAGGGGAGGAGCCACCTCTGGGAGTCACCTGTGAGGGACGAGGGCCAGCTCGGTGATGCCTGTCACCAGGTCCCCGTGGGATGCTGTGGGAACCTGCTGGGGGCAGGGCTGGGCCCACCCAGAACCCCAAGATAATCCTTTTTTACATTTGAAAAAATTGTGCTCCAGAGGTTGAGACTGGAGGATCTAAGTTCAAGGCCAGCCTGGGCAAGGAGGGGAAATGCCATCTCCAACGAAAACAAAACACAACACCCGGAGCCGGGCACAATGGTGCGCGCCTATGATCCCAGCCCCTCCCTAGTAACGTAGAAAAATAATAATAATAAAGACAAAAAAATAAAAGGGCTGTTTGTTTTTGTTGGAGATGGAATCTTGCTAAGTTGCTCAGACCGGCCTCAAACTCCTGGGCTCAATCAATCCTCCTGCCTCAGCCTCCCAAGTTCCGGGACCACAGGCGCTTACTGCCATGCCTAGTTTGAGACCCTCCTCTCCAAAAGAAGTGTCCAAGGACTTCAGGACGAGTCCTCAGGCGGCCGTGCTCCAGGATTGGCTGGGCTGTGCTCTGCATGCTCGGGCTGGCCCCTCTGTTGGCTCGGCATCCCCTGTTCCCCTTCCTTGGAGCCAACAGAGGGCACCCACATGCCCAGCTCACCCAGGCACAGCTCACAGCTCCAGGTGACAATAGGTGCGTGGGCCCACTCTGCAGATGAGAAAACTGAGCCCAGAGACGACGGGCTACCTGACAAGGCCACACAGGGGAAGGGACACGGGTGGGCCACTCTCCGTTCCCATCATGTAACGCTGGGCACAGCCTCTAACTGACAGTGAGTTGAACTGACACATAATTTGTACTTTGAGGACGAAGATGCAGTCATTGCCAGAAGAGAACCGAAACCAGCCATGAATAATTCCTGCACTTTCAACAAAAACACCAATAAAATGAAAGTTTGAATAAATACCACTCAGGCCAGCCAGCCGTGAAGAGGGAAAAAGCAAACGAGAATCATCTGAGCTGGGCGGGGAGGGAGCTCAGTGGTAGAGGGTGCTCGGTACCCAGGACTGGAAAAAATAAAATCATCTGAGCTGGGCTCCTTGGGGGGGTCCTTCTCTGTGCAGGCTGGACAGGCCCTGGGTCCCTGGGAGCAGGTCTGCAGGGCCACACGGGGTCTCCTGGGGCCACCGCCTCCTGTGCGTATGGACGGAGGATGGTCTGCCCTCTCTGCAGGCCCACATCCCACCTGCAAGCCAGGGAAGTCCCATTGCAGTTTTCTGGACCTCAGTCCAGCTGATGGGGTGCAGGTTGTTCTTTGGGGGGTGACCTCAGGAAGGCAGGAGAAGGGGAAGCAGACCCAGCCAGAACTTGGATGTGGGTGGTCAGCAGCCCCTGTGAGGGGCTTAGTCCCTTGGAGATAGTGAACCAGGGCCGGGGAAATGAACTTCTTCCACTCTAGTTTGTCTTTGGAGGAGGTTGCCTGGGGGGGTGGAGTGTGGCCTTAACTTCTCACTTCTGCTCGGGGCCTGGCCAAGGGACCGCCTGGAGTCACAGTGGCTTCTAACTGGAGGCCCCAGAGGATGACAGGGAGGGAATTTTTTTTTTTTTTTTAAACCAGTGATTGAACCCAGGGACACTTAACCACTGAGCCACCTCGCCAGCCCTTTTTATGTTTTATTTAGAGACAGGGTTGTTCAGGGCCTTGATAAGTTGCTGAGCCTGGCTTCCAACTTGCAACCCTCCTGCCTCAGCCTCCCCAGTGCTGGATTACAGGTGCCCTGGGGGTAGCGACGATGGAGAGCCTGGTTTGACATCCTGCCCATCTACAAGGCTCAGTCTCCATTCTGTGTCATGAGACCCCAGTCTTCCTGAGGAAGGACTTCCTGTTGTGACCTGGTGCTGGGATAGGGAAGAGGGGCAGGGCCTGAGGTACGTGTCATGTTGTGGGTTGGGTTGGGGACCCTAAAAAGATTAAGTCCTGACTTTTAGAAACTCAGAATGTGACCTTATTTGGCAAGAGGGTCATTGCAAATGTGTCTAGTTAGATGAGGTCACACTGGAGTTGACAAGGCCCTTTAATCCTAGGCGGCTGCCTGGTGTCCCTGTAAGAAGAGACACGGCCCCTGGAGGAGGTGGTGCACACCTGTAATCCCAGTGGCTTGGGAGGTTCAGGCAAGAGGATTGCAAGTTCAAGGCCAGCCTCAGCAACTTAGCGAGACAATGTCTCAAAATAAGAAATAAAAAGAGCTGGGGATGTGGCTCAGTGGTCGAATGCCCCTGGGTTCAACTCCCAGTACCAAAGAAGAAAAGAGGGAGAGATCCAGAGAGACAGACATTGGAAGGTGTGGTGTGGAGGGGGGATGGTCCTGTGCTGGTGGGAGCAGAGACCGGAGCCAAGAAGCTGCGAGTCATAGGATGGTGGCGTCCACAGAGCTGGAGGGAGGCCTGGACAGCTGGCCCATCAGAGCCCCAAGAAGTGGCCCACTTTTCTGGCACCTTGAGTTTGGACTTTAAGCTTCTAAACTGTGAGAGAACAAGTTTGTATTGCCTAAGGCTACCCAAGTTGTGGTCATTTGTTACGGTAGCCACAGAAAGCAACAGAGTGACCCCCTCAGTCCAGTCCTACTTGAGAAAGGTCCCGGGAGTGGTGTGGGGACAGGGCTGGCTATGGCCCATGCCGTGCAGGTTAGGAGAGCACCCTTTGCTTCTCCCAGCCCTGAGCTGGTGGTGGGAGGGAGAGGGGTCATGTAGAGCCTCGGGGGCCCTGTGCTACCTGGACATTTGCTGGTGTCAGGAGACGACAGCCTCAGTTCCCCGTGGCAGTGGCCATGCAGGCACCGCACCCTCTCACTTGGTCTCTGGAGAGGAGGCTGCCTCTGCCTCTTTTTTCTTTTTTGGGGGGCACTGGGGATTGAACTCAGGGGCACTTGGCCACTGAGCCACATCCCCAGCCCTATTTTGTATTTTATTTAGAGACAGGGTCTCATTGAGTTCCTTAGCACCTCACTTTTGGTGAGGCTGGCTTTGAACTTGCGATTCTCCTGCCTCAGCCTCCAGAGCTGCTGGGATTGCAGGCGAGTTCCACTCACCCAGCTCCTAATAAGGTTTTAAGACATACAATTCCAGTTCCAGTTGGGGCAGTGTCACTGTCACATTGTCATGTTGTGGAAGGAGACATTGCATGGCCATCATTGGCCATCATTGGAAGACATCATGTGTAATAACAGCTACTGGGCAAAGCTAGGCCCCATGTCCCAAGGGGGTTATTTTATTAAATCTAGAGTGGAATTGTGGTGTAGGCGGCGTGTTGAACTGTTGAACAAGACCAAGAAGAAAAAGAAAAGAGGGAAAGAGGAGTGAGGAGTGGTACCAGAGAGGAGGAAGGAGGAAGAGGGGAGGGAGGGAGAGGATGAGGGAGGGAGAGGAGGAACAGGGTCTAAGGTACTCCAGCTCTGAGGCCGGCAGAGCCCTATGGCAAAGCTCTGCGTCCTGAGCAAGGCCATGGGATAAATCACACCCAGCAGCAATTTGGCCATCTGCAGGTCAGATCTCAACCTTGGGGCAGAGCTGGATGGTTGCAGAGGTCATCTGCAGTCTCTTTTCTCCCTAGCATTACTCTTTTCAGTATTCTCCCAAATATCCCTCTGGGGAATTGCTCCTTCCTTGATGTCACTCTGAGGCTAACCATGTCCCAACACATATGGGAAACCCAAATTTATAGGAAAGCATGGGGCCAAAGGAAAGGGGAGTAAAATTGAGAGCAAGAGCCAGAGTGGGACTGACTGGCATGTCCTTGATCCATCTATACCTGAAGGTGTTACATTTTTGGACTGCCAGCAACTTCTGTTTATAACAGTTGGATGCCAGCCAGGTACAGTGACAAGTGTCTGTAGTGCCAGCGATTTGGGAGGCTGGGGCAGGAGGATTGCAAATTTGAGGCCAGCCTTAGCAAGTTAGCAAGGCCCTAAGTAACTTAGTGAGATTCTGTCTCAAAATAAAAAATAAAAGGGGCTAAGGGTGTGGCTCAGTGGTTAAGGGCCCTGGGTTCAATCCCAGCACCAAACCAAAACCAAACAAAAAGAACAACAAGCCGGGAATGGTGGCGCACGCCTGTAATCCCAGCACTTGGGAGGCTGAGTCAGGAGGATCGCGAGTTCAAAGCCAGCCTCAGCAACTTAGCGAGGCCCTAAGCAACTCAGTGAGACCCTGTCTCTAAATAAAATGCAAAATAGGGCTGGGGATGTGGCTCAGTGGTCGAGTGTCCCTGGGTTCAATCCCTGGTTCAAAAAAAAAAAAAGAACAACAAAATAATTGGGGTACCACCTACCGATAACACCCCTTTGGTCCTTCAGGCTGCAGTCCTAGAGGGTCTGTCCCCATGCAGTGCTCCTAGGGCCCTGTCCTCCTCCTCCTCCTTTTCTTCCTTTCTCTCTTTCAGTGGTACCATGGATCAAACCCAGGTTCTTGCACATATCAAGCAAGTCTTCTACCACTGAGCTGTTCCCCAGGCATTTTTAAATTTAATTTTGAGACAGGATTTTGCTTAGTTGCTCAGATTGGCCTTGAACTTGCGATCCTCCTGCCTCAGCCTCTGGAGGCGCTGGGACACATTCAATTCTTTATCCATCGACTGCCCCATCGCTTGGACTGCGGGCGCCATGAGGACAGGGCTGTGGTATGTTCTGCTTACTGCAGGGCCTTGCACAGGGCCTGCCCTGGGCAGTAACTGCCAAACAAATGTGAACAATGAGGCAGAGGCAGGAGGATTGTAAGTTCAGGGCCAACTTTGGCAACCTAGCAAGACCCCATCTAGGAAAAAATGTTAAAAAAAAAAAATAGGTGAATCAAAAGAAAAAGGGCCGGGATGTAGCTCAGTGCTGAGGGGCCCCGGGTTCAATCCCCAGTACTACAAAAATAAATGAAAGGGCTTGGAGTGTGGCTGGGGTGAAGGTCTTGCTCTGGGTTCAGTCTCTAGTAACACACACACTGAAAAATAAACTCTAGGGTGGGACGCAGTCCCAGGGGACTCTTAGCCAGTGGGAGTGGATGATCTGAGAGCGGGGCTGAGCAGCATCTATGTAAGGGCTGTAAGCTGGGGACAGCAGGTGGCCTCTCCTGTGTTTTATTTTGGTCTGTAGGTATTAAAAATAGTGGCAAGGGCCAGCGACGTAGCTCAGTGGTAGAGCACTTGCCTACCATGTGCTCAGCTCTGGATCTGATCCCCAGCACCGAAAACAGGTGCGGCGGGCAGGCAGAGAACTTGAATGGATGTTTCTGTTTTTGGTATTGGAGATTGAACTCACGGAGCTATGTCCCCAGCCCTGCCAGCCCCCCTTTTCATTTTGTGAGATAGGGTCTTGTCAAGTGGCTGAGGAGGCTTGCTAAGTTGACGAGGTTGGACCCGAAATTATGATCTTCTGGCTTCAGCCTCCCAAATTGCCAGGATGACAGGGGTGCACCACCTCACCTGGCTTGAATAGGAATTTCTCCTAAGATACACAAATGTCCACTGAGCACATTAAAAGATGCTCCACATCACTGATCATTAGGGAAATACAAATCAAGGATGGTTACTATCAAAAAACCAGAGAACAGCTGGGTGTGGGGTACACACCTGTAATCCCAGAGGCTCTAGAGGCTGAGGCAGGAGGATCGAGAGTTCAAAGCCAGCCTCAGCAAAAGTGAGGCTCTAAGCAACTCAGTGAGACCCTGTCTCTAAATAAAACACAAAATAGGGCTGGGGATGTGGCTCAGTGGCCAAGTGCCCCTGAGTTCAATCCCCGGTTCAAGAAAAAAAGGACTGGGGATGTGCTCAGTGGTAGAGCACCCTGGGTTCAATGCCCAGGGCAGAGCAAGGGGTTGATATCTGCTCCAACATGGAGGAACCTAGAGGTTTATTCTATTATAAAATAAAGCAGATACAAATGAACAAAAACTATAGGATTCCACTTATACAAGGTCCCTAGAGTTGTTAAATTCCTAGAGACACAAAATTGAATTGTGGGTGCCAGGGCCTGGGGGTGGGAATTGGGAGTCAGTGTTTAATGAGGATAGTTTCAGACTGGGGAGTTGAAAAAGCCTGGAGGTGGGTGGTGCTGATGGTTTCACAGCAGTGTGATTGTGTTTAAGGCCCTGAACTGCATTTCAAAATGGTGTGTATTTCATCACAATTAAAAAAAAGAAGTGTCAAGGTGAACAAATGAGATGTCAAACTGCAATCATTGTAGGCATTACCCACATAAACCAGAGTCTGCCTTTTCTCCTTTGGTCACAGGGAAGACTATTCCCCAGCATCCTTTAGTTGAGTAGTCATATGGACTCTGGGCATTGGTGACATGTGACTCGGCACTGATCTGCCCTTGCCCTGTGATGGCTTTGCAATGTGGGGGACAACTTGTGAATTCTAATGACTTGGACTTTGCAGACCAGCTGTCCTGGAAAGTCAGCCCAAGCTGAGCAGAGGACATGTAGGGGACAATGCACCTTTGTTTTGCATTAAGCTGTTGAGATGGCGGGGATGTTTGTTACTGCAGCACAATCCATCCCACTGACTGAAACAACATCCTCCCATGTGCAGGGGCAGATCTGGTATTCCTGGGGGCCCCAGGCAGAAGCTGCAGGGAGCTATTCCCTCTACCTCTTCTTCCACGTTCCTGCCTGATTCTTGCAGGCACTTGAATCTGGAATGGTGTATTCATCTGCTCGGGCAGCCGTAATACAGTACCACAAATTGCGTGGTGGAAACAATAGAAATTTATCCTTTCAAGTTTTAGAGACTTGAAGTTTAAGATCAAGGTGTTGGGCATCAGAGGGGCTGGTTCCTCCTGAGAGCTGTGAGAGGAGGATCTGTCTTAGTCACTTCAGCTTATAGATGGTGGCTTCTTGTCCATGTCTTTCCATATTCTCTTCCCTCTATATCTGCCTTTCTTCAAATTTCCCTGTTTTTATAAAAAGGCACCAATCATATTGGATTAGGCCTACCCACTACAGTATGACCTCATCTTAATGAATCACATCTGCAACGACCCTATTTCCAAATAAGGCAACATTTTGAGGTACTGTATTGGGGATTAGTAAGGTATATAAACATGGAAATTGGGGGGGCATCATGCAACCCGTAAGAGACTGCCTCCCAGAGGAAGGAGCTGGGCCGAGTGGGCAGGTCTGGGCATGGATGCCTGGGGGCAGCTCAGACATTTCCAGAAAGAATCAAGTGAGCAGGTCTCTCAGCAGGAGTGGCTCTTGAAGGTTCTTCAGAGATTTCCCGCGGCCACAGAAGTTGGGTGTGCTAATGAGTGTGTGTGTGTGCATGCGTGTGTGTTGGAGGGGGGTGCGTTCTTGCCTCCTGCTCATCTCTGGGGCCAAGAGAGCAAGACATGAAGAGAAAGAGCAAGGACTCTGGAAGGGGCTGGTCTGCTCTTTGGGGTTTGTTTTTGACTTTGTGCTGACTATGGAAAGGCATTGATGTGGGTGGGGGTGGGCACGGAATGGAGGCAGGCGGGAAGGGGAGCTTTCAAAGCTGCTGCAGCCATGGGAAATGTTTTTATTTTCTGCTTGAAAGAAAATGCCAAAGAAGGATAAAAGGCAGAAAAAAAAAAAAAAAGAGGAGGGAGGGAGGTGAAGGGAATGAATGTGTGTATGCTCACACATGAGAGGGAGGGAGGGAGGGAGGGAGAGAGAGAGAGAGAGAGAGAGAGAGAGGATGAATCTGGAGCCCACTGGCCCAGCAGACCTGGGAAGAGTCAGACCCCACCATCCCCTCCTCTGACATGTAGCCACTGGCCTCGGAGCACCAGCCTGCAGGAGGGAGCTAGGCAAAGCCATGCTGGACTAATTGCTGCCACTCTGCTTGGGTGGCCTTAGGTTGTCCCAGTTCCCTGGGTCTCAGGGACCCTTTTGACAAGTATGTCTAAAACAGGCAGAGATGCTAGACCCAGAACCGTGTGCAAGCAGTAGAGAGGGCAGCTAGAGGAACACCCTGAGATTGGGGTGCTGGTGTGCAAAATCAGAGGGCCCCCTTGGGGGGGCCCAGGTGAGATATCCATAATCCCAGGATCTTAACTGGGATACCCATAATCTCAGTTACTTGGGAGGTTAAGGCAGGAGGATCCCAAGTTTGAGGTCAGCCTTGGCAACTGAGGTAGACCCTGTCGCAAGATGGCTGGAGCTATAGTCGGAGGTAGAGCACTTGCCTAAGGTGCAGGTCACCGTCCTCCTGAACTCCAGAGGAATGCTGCCCTGGGTTAGCCTGACCTCACCCAGTCTCTACCTGCCCCAGGCCAAACCGGGGACTCCCACCAATCTCCGATCTCCATTCCTCCCCTCCTCCCACCAGGTTAGGGTAGGAGAAATTCCCCAGTAGCCAAGAGGACTGAAAGGAAGGACATTAATGGGTGGCAAGGCAGGTTAGTAGCTGGGTCCCTCTTCCCTCTGCTTGTTTGAGGTGTGCTGAGGGGCGGGGGGTGTGGCTGACTGGTAGAGCTCAGCTTAACATACACAAGCTTGGGGTTCCATGCTGGGTGGGGGAGATGCTGGGGCTTCACAAGTTTGGGAAACCCTACCCGGCTTGGTAGATGGTGCCACTTTCCAGCTGTGTGATTGTCCCTTTTCCTTTCTGCCCCAAGAGTCCTTTCTGGTAAATGGATGGGGCAGTAACCAAATCACAGGGCCCGGGTGTGATGCCCCGGGGCAGTGTGATGCCCCGTCCTCCCAGGGAACTTTCAGAACCAGGAAACTGAAGGGCTGGGGAAGTGGGGCAGGCAACCCAGATTTGGAGACACCACGTGGGTTAGGGAGGTGGGAGGCAAGGAGGGCCTCTGGGGGCCGGGCTGGCAGTGGAATTTGCTCCAGAACCCTCAGCATGCACGGACCTGCTGGGGAGGTGGAGAAGCCCAGACAAAGCAGGGACCAGGGGTGGGGGAGGAGTGGGGGAACTTCTGAGAGACCAGGCAGCCCCCTCCGGGGGCACCGACTCCCCACCTAGGTGCAGTGTCTCTCCCCAAACGCACGTGCTGCCAAGCCCTCCATTAGTCACCCTGGCACTGACATACATAAATCCCATTAGTCACACCCCACACAAACTCGCTGCGGAACACACCCAGTCACACCCAGACAAAGACGGAGGCCCCCTAAGACAGAGGCCCCGCATGTCCGTGGGGGCTCGCTCCCCAGGGCCTGGTACAGTGCAGCGAAGCTCGGGCGCGGGACACATCCTTCCCAGAGAAGCCGATCCTGCCTTTCCAAACCCCCGCAACCCGCACACAGCCCCCAAATAATCACAGTACCCCACCCCCACCCCAAGCCGTCCCCATCCCCTCTGGGCACACATACCACAATAAACGCCCTTGGCCACCCCCTCTTCCTTCTCTGGGGTAGGGCTGACATTGGCCCCCTCCCCCATGCCTGTCCTCCGACGGGTCTGGCAGGAAACATTCCCCAAGGTCACCCGAGCTCTTCAGCAGGCGGCCCCAGGAGCTGATTTATTGGCGGTTTATTTGGAGAAACGCTATCGCTCTCAGATTCCGGGGGAAAAAACGCTCGCGGTGGACTTTAACCTTGGGCTGAAACCGCAGCGCTTTGTTTTCCGCGGCGCTTCCTGGGGCCTAGCAGGGGCGGCTCGGACGGAATGTGGCTCTGCAGCCTCTCCGCTCCCAGGCTGCCGCCGGGCGAGGCTCAAATTCCTGTGCGCCAGGCCGGGAGCCCTCAGTCCCTCCGAAAGTGCTTCTAGAAATTCTAGGAAGAAGCCGTAGCTCCTAGGGTGAGGGCAACCTCGGAGCCAGGTTTCCAACCTCCCGACGTCCCCCCACCCCATTTGCCATCGCCTCTTGCGGTCATGTCACTGGCACCGTGAGGCTTTGGGGGTGGTGCACCAAGGAGGGGATGAATGCTTTTCCATCCAAGATTGTTCCCACCGAAAGTCCCCAAAGCCTCTTCGGTGGTGGTCGGCCCCCATGGCGGGAGCGGCTCGCTCGGCTGATGTCGGGCACCAGTGGGAAAGCCTGTTCTTTGCCCCTCGGACAGAAAGAAAAAAAAAAAAAAGATAAAACTCTGACGACATGAAACGTTATTGTTGGAAATGTACTTTGGGGCTGCCCCCCTGACTAGGATAGGAAGACCGTCGCCCCCACCAGGCTGCCACCAGCGCAAACGACCGATTCCTGTTCTCCATGGTCTACTTGCACCAAGGTGGCGGGCCAAAAAGGGGTATCCTCGGCAAGGAGCGGGTGGGATGGCGAGGGGTTGGGAATCCAAAAGGTTTCCCACACCGCGCCTGCAGTCATCCGGCTCAGCTCTTGCTCCCTCCAACCCCAAAAGGCCCCTCAAGCGCCCGCAGAGGGTTCCCGAGGCGCAGGACTAAGGCAGGGTCCGAGGAGGTGGGTGGTCGGCTGAGTTGAGAAGTCGCTCAGTCCTTGGCCCTGTCGTTGCTCAAGATGCAGGCGCGCGCACCCATTCTAGCGTGACCGAGCCTTCCTAGTAAGAAGTGTCGGGCCGGAGTGCCCCCAGCCCAGAGATGATCGGTGAGGCCCGGGCCACCTTGGGGTCCGGAACTCGTGGTGATGGATGGTGGTGGCACCGAGTGGGAGAGGCCGTTCCCTCTCTGACGAATGGGGAAATTCCTGGCTGGATTCCCCGCAGAGCCGGGGCCTCCAGGCCGTGACCAGGAGAGCAGGGCGCTTGGCTTGGCCCGGAATACCCGCGTATAAACAGCAGGAAGCAGGGCCGGCGCGGAGATTTATGGCAGCAGCCGGCCTGCGGCGCACCGAACGTGTCTCAGTCCTTTCGGAGCCAGACAGTGGAGTGGAAGACCCGACCCGGGCCATAGGAAGAGGCCAGGGTCGGAGGCGGGGCCGAGAGAAGCCAGAATCCGCTTCGGCCAGGCCTGGCGCAAAGGCCCCGGCTTTGCCCGCCGTGCGCCCGGGTCTTGGCTGCAGCAGGGCGCTTACCGCGCGTCCCTCTTCTTCCGGGCGGGTCCGGGCACCTCTCGGCCAGGCGCCGAGCCGCAGCTGGGCCAGTCTCAGCCACAGACGGCGAGCATGGCTGTCTCGGGTGCGGCCTCTCCGGGTTTTAGCGGCGCCCGGGCTGGGAGCTTCCCAGTTGCCGAATGTAGGACCTGTGGAAACTCCTGCCGAGGAGACCGTGCGGTGGCCTCCGGAACCGGCAGCCGAAGCCGGCGATCCTTGGGGCCCCTTTCGCTATAAGGTCATCGGACTCTGGGGGCTCAGACCTCCCCTACTCCCCGGGAAAGGCGGTTCAGGACCAAGGGTGGGGCAACTTGGGTGTCCGCGCTTTGGAAAGGATCCGGCTTTTTTCGGAGGGAGTAGAGAGACCGTGTCCACGCTGTCTGCAACACCAAGGAGCTAGAAGTGCCAGGTTCAACTTTGCATTGGGCAGAGTTGGGAGGCGCGGGCTCCCTGGAGTCGGACCTGCGGGCGGCTGGCCCGGTGCGGAGCCGAACTTGTGCCTAAAAAGGCACCGCAGGGGAGACAGCGGGCTCAAGGTTGGCCTGTCCTCTGGCTTTACAACAAAGGGGGAGACTTTTGTTAGTCGGGAAGCGTCCTGGGAACCGAGGCCGTAGTAGGCGGCCTGGGAATACACAAAAGGCCTCGGTCTGTACGGCCAGCCCGGGCCATGGATAACCGCGCTGGGCCAGGCAGAGGCTCTCCTGGGTGGGTTCTCCCGGAATGCGGTTTGGGGCTGCGTGGAGGGCCCCTCACCCCGGCCGATTTTCCGCCCAGTCAGTACAAAACACACACACCCACTGCGTCAACACAGTTTTTGGCCACCGATCCCGCGGGTAAACAAGCGAGAGGGGGTGGGGGTGAGGGTGGGGCGTGGAAGATGGCGGCGGGACCTGTGGCCTGTGCAGTGGCCACCCTCTCCGCGCGCGCCCGTTTTTCACGTTTAAATGTGGTCCACTAGGGCGGGGAGGGTATTTTCCCAGACCCAGAGGCCCGGGTAGGGCTGCAGCAGAGGCTCCCCTGTGATGGAGTGGGTCTCCGACGGGGCTAAGGCTGCAGCCTCCACTCCTCTAGGGATCGGTCCCACGCCCCAAGATGGCTCCCGGCAGCTGTTTACTCAGCGGCTCCCGGGCACCAGGGCGCAGGGCCGAAGACGGGGCAAAGACCGGGGCGCAAAGACCAAGGCGCGCGCGGGTTGGTTCCAGCGCGCCCCACCAGCTAGGCAGCCCCGGAGGAGCGGCGCGGGCAGGATAAGTGTTGTGCACCCCGCCCCGCAGCCGGGACCCCGGAGC
>JAJEJO010001120.1:0-62946 GCA_020662805.1 Glaucomys volans
CACACACACACACAAGGAAAAACCTTTGATTGCATGACTCCTCCTTTCCAATCAGTTGTCCTATTGACCTAGGCTTTTAGCTTTTCTTGAATATTCCCCCACTATCGCCACCCTTCAAATAGGGCTGTCAAGTAACCCTGCCAATAATCCACATTTCTAATCCAAGGCTCATTTCTTATCTCTCTCTTGAATTCCACAACTCTGCCAGTATTTGCTTTTCTCCTCCATCCTAGATCTCTCAACCTCTAGAAACAATTTGGTGACCTCCTAACAGAAGACTAAGATAAAGCTGACCAAATATAATCAATCTGCATAAGAAAGACCCCAGAGGCCTGTGGATATAGCTCAGTGGTAGAGCTGCTTATCCAGCATGCAAGTGGCCTTGGGTTCAATCCCTAGCACTGGGGGGAGGCGGGTGAAGAAAGGAAGACCTCATACCTACATGATAATGCACTATATGAAAGCACCCACTCCTTTTCTTTTCTCCATACCTCATTAAGTCTCCCAGAGGGTAATTTAAGGTTTAGAATCAATACAGCACAGGAAAATCATCACAGTCATTAACTTTATCTCTTGGTCTTACACTATACCTTCTAATCACAGAAACATGGCACTGGGGAAGAAATATTTTTTATTTTATTTTATTTTCCCAGAACTGGGAACTGAACTCAGGGATGCTCTACCACTGAGCTACATTCCCAGCCCTTTTTTTGTTTTTATTTTCAAGATAGGGTCTCCCTATGTAACCAAGGCTGGCCTCAAACTTGCAATCCTCTTGCCTCAGCCTCCCAAGTTGCTGCAATTACAGGTGTATGCCACTATGCCAAGCTAGAGGAAGAAACTTTAGTCCAACCTTCCACCTGTCAGTGCTCTTTAGCATGACGTGGCAATTGAGAATCAATGCTTCTTGCTGCCTGAAATTCCCTTAAGAATTCCTGTTTCGGGGCTGGGGTTGTAGCTCTGTGGTAGAACACTTGCATAGCATGTGTGAGGCATGGGGTTTGATTCTCAGCACCACATAAAAGTAAGTAAAATAAAGGTCCATTGACAACTAAAAAAAAATTAAAAAAAAAAGAATTCCTTTTTCTATTCATCCCCACTGAACAGATTTAGGGTAAAACCACTAAATCTAATAGGGACTAGCTCAACTAGCTAGTCTTAAAAATCTAGAACAACGCTACTCAAGGAATCATCAGAAATCAGGCACTGTGACACATACCTGTTATACTAGCAGCTCAGGAGGCTGAGGCAGGAGGATGGCAAGTTCAAAGTTGGTTTGGGCAATATGGCAAGGCCCCATCTCAAAAAATAAAAACAAAAAACCCACAAGCAAAGTGTACTCAAAGAACTGGTGCTCTTTGCAATGAGTCCATGATGATATAATTATAGAAACTGAGTGTAAGCATCTAAAAACTTAATAATCTGACATTGCCAGGAAACCCAAAGTTCATAGGACTCATCTCAATGATCAGGGTACAAAACAATTTTATTGCTGAACTTGTACGATAAGTCACCATGGTACATGCTGCACATGGTTATGCACACAGTAAGATCATGTGTCAGGTTACTTTGAAAAATACTGTTTCAAAAGGTTTCCATGTGAACAGAAGCCAGTGGGTCTTGGGGTAGGCTAGCTCTTCTCTTTTCTCACTTCTGGGTTCAATAAAGAGTAAATCTGCTGCCTAAGGATGAGGAACAGGAAGCTACCCCCGCTACGCCACTGGTCTATGGGGTGAAGAGGAGGGCAGGAGTTAGCGGCCAGGTTATCAGGCAGTAACAAACTCAGCATCCAAGCACGCGACTTCCAGCAATGCAAGGAGCTTCCTTTGTTTTGGGAAAACAAGAGCTGCAAGAAACTTCTCCTTGACACGTTCTTGCCTAGCCTCGGGAGGAGCCCAACCACCCTTGACACACAAACAGGACAGTCTTGGCAAATGACAGACAAGCCAATACCCTGACCACAACCCCTGTTTGCTTTTCCTTTTCCACCACTTCCTCAGTTGGAGGGCCACTGTGGGGCCATAGGTAGCTGCCAGCCTAGGTCACATTCAAGAACTTCACCCCCAGTGACCTAGTACCTAGTCCATGTAACTCTTCTACTGCTCTTACAGCCTGTGTTCCTTCCCCCATACGGTACTTTTGGTCTGAAGTCAAGGACTTCTGACCCCTTCTCTGGAGTTGTATGTAAGGCTAAGCCTTAGAATAGTACTCTGATGAAGGTCATGGTATGCTCTAGCAAGCTAAACCCAAGATCAGCATCGATTCCAACACCCAAGAAGGACAATATTTGAGGTTTCAACAGAATATTCTGAACTTACATTTTTCTGTTACCCAAAGAGTTACTTGATTACATTAGATCCTTATCTTCCAGGACCCAGTTATCACAACTAAAATATATAATACAATGAACTTTTTCACAATACAGAATTGCAAAACTGGACTTTGAAAGAGTTATCTAGGGAGCTTGGAATGAAAGATGAAAAAAATTCAACACCAGGACACTTATTCCTGAGGGCACAGAGTAAGAGTCTCAACTTCTCAGACTCACATGAAAGTGTCATCTTAGACCAATGACTTAGGGCATTTTCTCCAAGAGCTCTGAGAAGTAGGGCTAGCACATCAAGAACACTGGGGACCAGCAACCTTCCTCCCTCTCTGATTTATCAAGGGACCTTACTCTTTACCCTGAGGGCCCAGGAGCCCAAGTTTCTATGAAGACTCATTTGTCCAGTAAGGGGCGGGGGCGGGACTCCCCCCCACTCCAGGCCTCCTTCGTGCCAAAGAAGGAGGAAACAGAATAAGCAAAATAAAATTCATAAAGCGAAGCAGTAATTATGGTGTGGTCAACAAGAGGCTGCTCGTCAGGCCCATCATTATGTGGCTAAATTTAACGCCCTGCGCGGCCAGGGGAGCCATGCGCCCCGGGCACGGTGTGTCCACACAGACGCCAGCTCCGCCACCTTTACCCGCTCGACAGCCGCCAGGGCTGCCAGAAAGCAGGTCACAATTTTTTTTATAGTCTGTTTACCAAGATGCTGTTTTTACTGCCGAGGTTTCTCTCATTTTATCTCTTTTTCCCTTTTCCCCAAACAGACTGGCCTGTATTTTCTGTCCCATTTTTTTTTCTTTCTCCCTCTCTCAGTACTATTTTCAGAACTCTAATTTTATATGGTATGTCCCTTTTTTTTTTTTTTTGGTAAATATTTGCCATAACTAAGCCAGGCACATCCAGTTTAAAAGGCTCCGTCCCACAAAACATCAGACCTTTAATGATACGCATCTCATTAGCTTGCCCCATGAAAGGGGGTATAGAAAAAAAAAAGCAACTTACAGACTCGCTCACTTTTTATATCTAGAAAGACCTATATTTATATATAAGGACAAGCTGAAAACCGGCATTCTGAGCCCCAATATGAGGCTAGTACAATGGTCATTTGATTCAAGCTTCCAGGCCTCAGAAGCAGTTCAGGAGAGACGGGCTCCCAGTCTGTGTATCACTGCTGGTCCACCCAGGTGATTCTGAACAAGTCAGAGCATGAAGGTCCTCAGACTCTAAGGTATTAGGGCTTTCTAGATCAGGCAGACAAAACTCTGGGGAGTCCTCTATTCTCAATTTCCTAAACTGGCCATGAGAAAACAAAGGCAAAAGGGCAAGGAGAGTTCCCTCCTTCTCTGGCCTATAAAGTTAAAGAAAGGAAGCTGGGAGTTAAGAGAGTGCTAAGAGAAATCCCTTCCAAGCTGGAACTTCTATACCTCCCACTTACCACCCAAAGGGCTTCTCCAGACAGGCAAAGTCCCAACACTGAAGGCAGGATATCCTACTGTATGTGTGAGGTTCC
Source organism: Glaucomys volans (assembly GCA_020662805.1). Classification (NCBI taxonomy): domain Eukaryota; kingdom Metazoa; phylum Chordata; class Mammalia; order Rodentia; family Sciuridae; genus Glaucomys; species Glaucomys volans. Next base: position 3,840 of record JAJEJO010001120.1, read on the forward strand.
ATGAAAGCTGTGTATAGTTGAATCTGCTTAGTGAATGAAACAAGGACACAGCACCCACTAAGCAAACTCCAAATACTTGCTGTGATACTTTTAAGCCCATGTTAATACTCTACGATGGTATTAGAGGAGCTCCAGCACATAGTGCTTTCATTAAGAAGTACAGGGAAAACTGGGCACAGCAGCACACACCTGTAGTTCAACTACTCAGGAGGCTGGAGCAGGAGGATTTTTTGAGCTCAGGTCAAAAAATTCAAGGTCAGTTCAGGGAACAGAATGAGACCCCCATCTCTTTGAAAGAAAATAAATTTGGGAGAAGGGAAAGAGATGCATGGATTGAAAGACCCTGCCTGGCTATTCAGGCAGCTCCTTGTGGGGAGCCTATACTCTGTAGGGGTCACCAAAGGCCTAGTGTGTCTAACTTGGTTTTTATTAGTTCATTCAAGGATGATCAGAGTCTAGAGAAGTGATTAATACCTACTGCAGATCATGAGAGGCAGGTGCCTATAATCCCAGCAACTCAGGAGGCTGAGGCAACAGAGTCACAAGTTCAAGGCCAGCCTGGCCAATTTATTGAGACCCTGTCTCAATTTTAAAACGTAAATAAAAGGGCTGAGGATGTAGCTCAGTGGTAGAGCACCTCTGGGCTCAATTCCCAGTACCAGGAGAAAAAAAAAGAAACCATAAGATTAATTCAGAAATTGAAATGCCAGTTTATTAATTTACAATATGGAGTATGTCCTTCCAGTGACTGAATTTTTTTTTTTTTCAGTAATAAGGATGGAATCCAGGGCCTTATACATGCTAGGCAGGCCCTCTACATTGATCTATACCCCCAGCCCTTTTAGTTTATTTTGAGACAGGGATCTCACTAAGTCACCCAGGCTAACCTCAAACTTGCAATCTTTCAGCCTCAGTTTACCTTGCAGCCAGGATTACAGGCGTGTGCCACTGCACCAAGCCTGAAATAGCTTTAGCTACACATAAGCACTGCTTGCTAAACACAGAAAAAAAACGTAAAAGAAAAAGAAGACTGCCGGGTACGGTGGTGCACACCTGTAATCTCAGCAACTCGAGAGGCTGAGGCAGGAGGATCTCAAGTTCAAAGCCAGCCTCAGCAACTTAGCGAGGCCCTAAGCAACTCAGTGAGACCATGTCCCTAAATAAAATACAGAATAGGGCTGGGGATGTGGCTCAGTGGCCAAGTGCCCCTGAGTTCAATTGCTGGTTCAAAAAAAAAAAAAAAAAGAAGACAAATGTTTTTATGGAGAGTTTGTGTACATTGCATAAGCTGGACAAATATCCTGTTCTCCAACATCATTGCCTTGGGATAGTCTAGGTACATTGATAAATTATTATTGTTACTCTGTTAATACATGTCCTCAGAAATCATGAATTAACAACTATTAGTCTTCTTAAATTGCTTATAAGTGCAGAGAAGTACATAGTCCAAGAGGCGAAGAAAAGGATGTGGGTTAGGAGAGGAGGCAGTATTCGAGGCAGGTTCTTTAACCCCAAATACTGGACTTCAGAGGATCACTTCCTCTTTTAATTATGTTAGGCCTCAACATTGCACACACCTTGGTCTCAGACATGCCTACTTCCCACATAAAGTTCAGGCATAGCCATGGAACATATAGCAAGGCAGTAGGACATGATGGAAGTATGCTGGATCCAAAGTTCAGAGCCCTGGGCCCTGCTGCCAAATTCTAACTGTCTACACAAGAGTTCTCTTACCCTTGTAGACCTTCATTCTCTCACAAGTAAAACAAAGTGGCTTGATAAATCTTTAGACTAATAGTCTCCTAGAGCTCATAAAATTCTATGGCTCTAAAGTTCTATATGAGATATTTGAGATGTCAGTTTCCCTCATTGAGGTATTTGCCTAGGCCCTTGAGATTTGTAAACTAGTCTCATAAGACACACACACACACACACACACACAACATGCCACTCAGTGAGTTACTTCTGTAGATAGGTAATCCCATCCATCTTAGATTCATTCTTACTTACTTCAGTATGAATGGTTAGCCTACGTTTGGGGGATATTCTGCTTGAGACTGGCATCTCTTTATAACCTCACCAAATTCAGTAAATTCACCCTGCTCTGCCCCCAAAATGCTGCAGCTTCTACCAGCTACTCCTTTAAACCAAGCTATATTATCATGCCATCATCTCAAGGTGCCATCTCTTTTCTAGTTATACCCACACCACACTGGAAAGGGTTCTTCAGAATATATCTAAGCAGATAATACAGAGCATCAGAATTGCTCAAGCTTTATTTTTTAAATTAGATTTAATTTTTATTAGAATTGCTCAAGCTTTAAGCATAAGATTAACAGAAGCCAAAGAGCTTTTGAAGGATTCCCTCAACGTACCACACCTAAGGAGAGTCCCTAAGTGTAACTATAAAATACCTACTTGTGACTTTTCTTTTGACAGTCATTCACCATACAAAATCCTCCAAACCCTTAGCTCAAAATTCACTTCTTTCAGAAATACCTATCCCAACTCTCCTGGTATGAACCCCAGATCCCATCCAATGAGTCAGTTTCTTCTTCCTCTCAGAGGATACACACACACACACACACACACACACACACACACACACAGAGAGAGAGAGAGAGAGAGAGAGAGTATTTAGAAAATTCTTATGCTTGCTTTGGCACACAAATACTAAAATTGGAATGATATGGAGAAAAGTAGCATGGCTCCTACACAAGAATGACACAAAAATTCATGAAGTATTCCATATTGGGGGGTGCAGTTTACCAGGGATTGAACTCAGGGGCACTCAATCACTGAGCCACATTCCCAGCCCTATGTTGTATTTTATTTAGAGACAGGGTCTCACTGAGTTGCTTAGCACCTCACCATTGTTGAGGTTGGCTCTGAACTTGCTATCTTCCTGCCTCAGCCTCCTGAGCAGCTGGGATTACAGATGTGCACCACCACACCCGGCAAAGTGTTCCATATTATTTTTTTTTTTAAAAAAGAATATTCTTTTGTTACCAGGGATTGAATGTAGGGGTGCTTAACCACTGAGCCATATCCCCAGCCCTTTTTATATTTTATTTTGAGACAGGGTCGTGCTAAGTTGCTTAGGGCTTCACTAAGTTGCTGAGGCTGACTTTGAACCTGTGATCCTCCTGCCTCAGCTTCCCCAGTTGCTAGAATTACAGTTGTGCACACCGTACCCAGCAATAATATTCTTGTAGATATATAAATTCTAGTGGTCCAGTCTCCCTCAAAAGTCCATTTTTTAAGGGCAGAAAAAATGTTTTAACTTTTCAGTGTGACTTTACCACATTTAATATATTCAATGGTGTCTAATAAGTACTGTCCACATAGAGTTTAAACTTCTAAATAGAAAAGCAAATAAATCTCCCACAGAATTAAAAATACTCTTTCTGAGACCTTCTGGCAATTTCTCCCTTGAAAATTCCCTAAAGGGAGACAAGGATGCCCATGAATGCTAGAGTTACATTCCCTAAGCACTGGAAAGCTAAGCTGCCAACCTACAGGACTCAGTCTTTATAGAACTTTCTTTTCAATGTGGCTCACTAGTCAAAAGAAACATCATCCATGAGTGAATGTGAGAGAGACTACTTTAGGTCTTTAGGTATAAGGGTAAAGTTATGAAGCCAACAGACCATGTGACACTTAAAGGTGAGTTGTTTGATACTTTAATTTTCTTTCTTCATTTCTATAATTAGACACAACATGCACCAATGTGAAAGAATCCTCTAATGTCAGAACCTTTCAACTACTTCCACTGATTGGCACTGCAGCAGGTTCAGCAAAGAAAACTGCCAGGTTCCGTGGCACTCACCTGTAATCCCATTTACTCAGGAGGTTGAAGCAGCAGGATTGCAAGCTCAAGGCCAGCCTGGGCAACTTAATGAGACCATACCTCAAAATAAAATTTTAAAAGGCGGGGTGAGCTTAGTGATAAGAGTGTTCCTCAGTTTAATTCCCAGTGCCATTAAAAAAAGAAAAAACAAATCAAGAAAAGAAAACAAATGAGCAAGTCCATTCTTCCCTGAAGACTATACAAACTAATGGAAAATAAACCTAGAAATTCTTACAAGGCAAGAGTGACACAGGAAAAACACAAAGCACTGTAGGAGTTCGGAAGAGGAAAGGAATGCAGTTTGTATTTTGACTCCTGTTTGTTTCATGATTTTTGTCATTACAGAAAAATCATGTAATTATTTGTGTCCCCTCCTCATATTTTTTTGGTGTTGGGGGTCAAACTTATGCGCCCTTTATGCATGCCTCTCTTTAAGTAAGGGGAATTGAATGCCCTTAGAAAGGACTTTAAAACTACTGGATAAAAATGTTACAATTCCTGGCGGGGAAAGGCTGGAAGGATGCAGAAATCCAGTTTTTCATCTTCAAACTATTGCCCATCCTTTCATACCATCCACAAGTCCCAGAGCAAGGATGAAATTCTTTTCCTTAACTCAAGCCCACAAATCCTTGCTCTCCCACTGGCCCTTTCCTTCACCAGTGTACATTTCTTCTTATCCACTGGCTTCTCCTTTGCCTTCAAATCCATTCGTGTCTTCATGTTTTATTTTGCTCAAGCCACTGTCTTTCCAGCTGTCTCTTATTTCCATTTTGTTGTACAACTTCTCTGATGAGAGTTCTCTATTCATTGTCTCCACTGCCTTATCCACTGGTCCTTCTTTAACTGCCTGCAATCGTAAAGACTGCTCAAGATCACTAATTGCCTGGTGATCTTTCCTGTTAGTTGCCCATTCTCTTTGATCTCACTTGTGCATGTGGCACTGTGGATCACCATCCTTGAAGATGTGAAAAGAACAGGATTTGAGTCAAGACAAACATGGATAAATCAGCTGACTGACCTTAAGCCAAGGACTTCATCCCTCAGTCTCTGCATATTTATCTTTAAAATGAAGATAACATGGCTTGCTTCTAGGGTTGTTATATAAGGATTAAAAATTACAACTTAGATATAACACCTAGCATGACGACTAGCACACAGTATGTACTTAATGTTGGTTAGGTTTCCTTTCTTGGCTAATCCACTACACTCTCCTGATTGTTCTGTCTCACATTTCCCTCACTGACTCCTACTTATTGCTTCTTCAAATCAGAATGGTTTCCCAAATTTCAACCACTGGGTCTTTGGGGTTTTTTTTCTTTGTTTTTTTGCTTTTTTCCTTTTCCTTCTCCATGCTCTTCCCAGAAAAACATATATTCATTCTCATGGCTTCAGATGTTGCTCTTTGGCCAGAAGATTCCCAAATCTTCAACCTAAGCTTTAACCTTATTTTTTCAACTCTTTTCTAAGCATTCTCCATTGTATGTCCTATAAACAATTTAAACTCAACATAAATATGAAAAGGTCTTAATCTTTTGGCTTTGAATTATCTTACAAATAAGCCATTGATTATTTTTTTCTCATTATAGACTAAGGCATTGGTAAATGGTCACACTGTAATGAGTGGATTTTTAGAAAACCCTCCCTTCACTAGGGGAAAAAGGAGAAATTGGACTATGTGAATCTTTAAAAAAAATGCTGTGGGGTACACGAAGCTTATAGGTTAGGCCTATAAATGAAACTTATAGATTAATAAGGGCCATCTGATAATGAGTTTTCTATAGATATTTGTCAGAAATAAGACATCAATCTAGATGGCCTCACAAGTCAAATCTGAACTAGACGGATATTTCAGATAGGGGATTAAAATTAAATGAGAGACTAATAGTGGATTTGGTGGAGGTAAACAGAAAAAAAAGTTTTCTTTTTTGGAGAGTTGGTAACTTCCTCTGAATGAAGTTAGACACACAATCCCCCCATGAGCATCTATTAAATTGTGCTAGTCTATCGGGATCAGACACAGAAGCACATGAGACTTCATTTCCTACAGGCCCCTACAACTCCCTATTGTTTTATATTTGACCCAGTATACATATTGACATATATCTCTGGCTGTTGAAGGCATCTCAGTTTGAAATATCTGGTTTTGAGTTTTTTAGGATAAAAACTTTGGTATATGAGATAGCCCTTCACTATTGGGGTTCTTAAAATTATAAACTTATCCTTTGGAAGGGAGTACTTTTGTCCCATTTTTATTTTCTATACTGATTTCCTTTTTGTTTCCCCTCAACATTGTAATATATTTCTGTTAAAAGTATAAGCCCTTATGAGCCTGGCGCAGTGGTACACGCCTGTAATCCCAGCACTTGGGAGGCTGAGACAGGAGGATCGCAAGTTCAAAGCCAGTTTCAGCAACTTAGCAAGGCACTAAGCAACTCAGTGAGACCCTGTCTCTAAATAAAATACAAAATAGGGCTGGGGATGTGGCTCAGTGGTGGAGTGCCCCGGGGAGGTTCAATCCCCAGCACCAAAAAAAAAAAAAAAGTATAAGCCCTTATGAAATTTTGTAAAAGGAAAATAAAGTGTAATTTTTATCCAATTTTGGGGCCAAAAAGAAATGAAGTGGTGGCCCCTGGTAGCTGGGTTACTTATGCTATACAAATCACAGCAAGAAAACCCCAAAGAGAAGCAAAAGTCAGAAAAAACATAGATGAGAAACATGTGCAACCCCCACCCCCACCCCAGAAATGATTTTCATTCCAGAGTGCAAATACTGGTGGATTTGTGTTTGAAGCAAAGAAAACCATTTCTTTATATGCCCAAGATTAGATTTAATTGAGCCCCACCCATGATTTTCCCCATCCATCAATGGCACCACTATTCTTCAGATCACACAGGCATACCACTGACAGCCTGACCCTCCTAAAAGATCACCTTCATGTCAGTTCTCCAGTCGAAATTTTCAATGGCTTCCCACTGTCTACCACAGTAATTAATAACTGCAGGGAGGAAGTGCCCTAACTCCTTCCTAGATGTGCCCCTGTTTGAGAATTGCTGCACATATGACAGATGCTAAACCAGAACTAAAATGGCAAATGAATATGTTACAGGAAGAAAAATGTTGAGAAACACCTTCAGAATAAAACATCAACTCTTCAGCCCAGCATTTAAGGCCTCCACAATTTAGCCTCATTATTTTCTCACTAACTTCATTTTCTACTAATCTTCACCCACTTTTATTCTTATTTTGCATCCTTTGCCCATGTGCTTCCTACCTAAAATGCTATCCACATAGTTCCCTATCAAAATCTGAACTAACTGTTAAGTTCAAGTGCTGCTTTTTACAGGAAGCTTTTTAGAATCATTCCACTATTGTGGCCCTTATAATAACTCACTAAGCACTGTGAGCCTATTGATGACAATAATATCATACCCATTGATCAAAGACCCTTGTATAATACATGTGCACACTACTAAACACAGAAAGAATGAATTAACTGCAAGTTTCTCCAGGTCAGGGAAGTGACATGCACAATGGTGGGGAGTATATTTTCATGCATCTAGACTTATCCTCTTCATGATGCTCATGAAGATACTGAAAAAACACACTCAGAATGCCTACCTTCCTCCATATATTGAACAGAGGTATATGGTAAAGGAGCAGCCCCTCTAACTATAGACACAGAGCCCCTCTAACCATGGAACCCTTATAGTTCTATGAGTAATTTTCTTTCCAGGTTTTTGTTAGGTTCTTATTCCTTTGGTTTTTGAGGTAGTCATCTCAAAGTTAGGACCACCTCCCAGAAAACAGAAATACCAAGGAAACAAGGCATATAGCAAAAATGGCAAGCTAACTGGGCTACTTGTCCATTTACACATAGGGGCAAGTTCAAGGCTCCCAACAGGTGATCACTTGATGAAGAAAAGGAGAGTGGGAAGACACGATTCCTTCATCCACTCCCCAAATATTTAGTGGATGTCTGCTATGCATGGAGGCACTGTTCTAGGCACTTGAGATAAACCAGTACATAAAACAAATCCCTATCTTTGTTGAGCCTACATTCCAGCAGTGGGGTGACAGATCAAAAATAATAAGTATAATAAAATAGGTAAATTTTTGGCAATATGTTGGATGAAAAGTACTAAGATAAAAAAAAAAAAAAGTAGAACATGGTAAAGTGAAATGGGGATGCCAGGAACAGAGGGGCAGGAATGTGGCCTACAATTTTAAATAGAATAGTTAGGGTAAATGCTACCGGGAATGTAAAATGCAAATACATATGTATTATAATCCACATAGGCATGTCCCCAAATTCTTTGACACAACTCCACTTAAGAGGTAGAGCTTAATGACCCTCTCCTAGTGTAATCTGGACCTGGTACTCACTTCTAATGAAGAGAATACAGCAAGACAATGATGAGATGTCACTTCTGAAATTAGGTTATAAAAAGATTGCAGCTCCAAGTGGTCTCAATCTTGCTTTCTTGATTTGTCTCTTGGATCACTGGCTTTGAAGGAAGCCAGGGTCAGGTCATCTGAGTAGCCCTATAGAGAGGCTATGTGGCAAAGAAATGGCACCTCCTGCCAAAAGCCACATGAGAGAACTTGGAAGTGAATTGCCCAGGCCTTAAAATGACGGCATTCCCAGCTAACTTCATGAATACAACTTCACAAGGGACCCTGAAATAGAATCTCCCTGCTAAACTCCTAGAATCCTGGAGTAGTAGCAAGGATACCAGTGAGGAGGCTATAGCTGAAGTGCAGGTAAGAGATGATGGTGGTTCAAGCCAATGGCAGCAGCAGAGGTGACATTCTGGGTATATTTTTTCAGGTAGGACTAACAAGATTTCCTGATGGACTGAATGTAAAATGTGAAAGAAGGGAGAGAGTCAAAGATGACTCCAAAGTTTTTGGCCTAAGCCAGTGAAAAAATGAAGTCTCCATCAACTTGGATGGGAAGGGACTGGGTTGCTGGAAAAACAAATTTGGGAGTAAGACTAGGAGTTCAATTTTGGACATGTTTAGTTTAAGATGTCTACTATACATCCACATGGAAATACTGAGCAAGCAGTCTGGAGTTTTAGGTCTATAATAAGGTCTATAATAAAACTAAATGTGTGATTCACCAACAAGATGGTATTTAAAGCCATAAGACTAGTTGAGATCAATAATGGGGTGAGGGAAGTAAGGACTGAGTCTGGGGCATTCTAACAGTAAGAGGTAAGGAACAACCATTGAGGTAGGAAGAAAGACAGAAGAGGGTATACTGTGGAAGCCAGGCTAGGAATGAATATTGATGAGAAAAACTGATAACACTATAATGAAAAAGCCTAAATGGTAAGACTAGCAAACTCAATTATTCCTAGCCTTCCTCTTTCTATGTCTTCCTTTATGACAAATGTTCTGGCAGAGGTGTGTGCAGGGAGCTAAAGGAATAACAGGTTAGTGCACCAATACCTTAAAAAGGACAACAGGCTGAGGGAAAGGAAAATTGTCATGAAAAACATACAAAAGGGATAATGCTCACATAGAGTTGGGAACGTTAAACAGGACAAGAGAAAAGAGAATACCAGGCAAATGGATTGAAATAGGTACAAGCAGAAAGTTGTCAACACTTTAGGATGAGGGAAGTTCAGGGTGCTACAATGGAGTGACAGAAGATAAGGCTGAAGGGTCAGCAGGACCAAATGTGAATGGTCTTTGTGCCATGCAAGTTTGTACTTCATCCTGTAGGCCACTGGGAACAACTAAAGGACTTTAAGCAGGAGAGTGGCATAATCAGATTTCTGTTTCAGCCAGGTGTGGTGGTGCACACCTGTAATCCCAGCTACTGAGGAGCTGATGCAAGAGGATTGCAAGTTTAAGGCTTAGACCCTATCTCAAAATAAAATAAAAGGGCTGGGGATGTAACTCAGTGGTATAGCACCCCTGGCTCAATCCCCAATACTGAAAGAAAAAAACAAGATAGCTGCTAATTTAGGCTTTGAAAGTAAGGAGGACAAAGAAGAACATGGTGACTCCCAAGTTATCAGCTTAGAAAACTGAATAGATAATGATACAGTTTCCCAAGATAAGGAATATAAGAAGAAAAATAGATTTGAGGGGGTACATAATTCATTTTGGACATGTTTAGGGTTTGCTAACTATGGAATATCCAGGTGGAAATGTCAAGGATGTAGAAAGAAATACAGGCCTGAAACACAGTGGAGATACAATATTGGTACTCAGCAGTATACTAATGATGTTGACACTGGGGTCTGGATGAGACAACCCAGAGAGAAGGGCAAAGGAGGGGAGGATCAAGGATACAAACCTGGGTAAAACTAACATTCAAGAGGCAGGTAAAGGCTGAAGAGCCAGCCAAAGAAATCAAGTAGAATCTTCTATGAATAAACTTAACAGGATAGCAATTTCCAGTTTCACAGGATAGCAATTTCCAGTTAAAGATCTCCCCGTCTCCCCCAGGTGATTCTGATATGAACTATAGCTTCACCAGAGCAGCAATGAATATCTTCACAGCATGAAGTATCTGTTCTGAATCTGGCTGGAACCAGACAGCGATGAAGATACTAACTAAAACTAGACAGGATACAATGACCATGGCTACATTTAGTATGCTGAGTCAAATCAATGTTAACTGGAGTCCCCAAATTTCTTGGTTAATGTATTGTACTGAACAGATTATTTAAGTCTTATAAGACAATCAGAATACAGCAATGGGAATGATTTCTGTGCTGAATATCCTCATATGAAGACAGAGAAGGATTTAATTGCAAAATCTCTATCTCTATAATGGGCCTCCACCCAGAGGAAGCCAACTGCACACAGTTGCCCAGGTTTTGGTTCAGGGGCTGTTTCTGGGCCAGAGGTTGCCAGTTGCAGAGGGAGGGGCTCTATTTTGGGCTGCCTGCTGTCCCTGAGCCTGGCCACATCTGGTTTGAGCAGCGTGCAGCCCCAGTGACTCACACACCCATGCAAACCGCCTGTGGCTCAGTGGCATGGCCTCAGAATGCCAGCGTTAGGCCAGCTCCCTCCTCACCCCATTACACTGGGATAAATAAATAAAGAACCCGCCAGCAGCCGCACAGCCTGATAGCAACCAGATGGAGAGAGGCACAGATGGGGCCAGGAGAAGAAACTCCCTCCAGTGGACTAGACAGCAAGCAGGCTACAGCAGTCACTCATCCTAAACTTCATCTTTAACACAGTTCCAACTGCTGTGTCATAACAGTGGCCAACTCCTTGACTTTTCCTCCACTCCAAAAGATACCTCTCCGGCCTAACCCTAGGAAATGCTCTATATGGGGATCTTGCCCTCCATGAGGATCATGCCTGCAGTTCCCCCTCCTCAAGCCTTGATTTGAATCAACATTGCCAATATTCCTGCTTTAGTTAGGCTGCTATCAATTGGCTCCCTTGGGTTCTCTAGAAATAAAAAATCAGAGGCTAGTGAGGGGAGAAGAAAAACAAAACGGCCAAATAAGGGAAAAATCACTGTTCAATCCTTCAATACTTTTCCCAACCTTAGCATCCCAGAAACTTCCCTGTCCCATTGCCCCTGCAGGCTGCCTACAGCCTCTTCCCTAGCAATATTCCCAGTGAGAACAAGAGTGACCCCAAGCACTGACCGCATGGCCCTCTGACATCGGCCTGGCCTCTCTGCGTCTTCATCCCAAGCTCTCTCTCTGGTTTGTTTATCTTCCTATCCCATGTTGCTTATTTTGATGGCACATCCTTTCAGTTCAGTCTTGGGTGACCCCATGACCCTTCCATGTCCTGTTTGCAGGACCCCAGGCAAGCATAGTAACTGAAAAGATGCAGCAGCCATATGAAGCTCTACAGACCCAAAGGAGCTCTACAGTCCGTCCAGTTTGGCAACTACGAAGAACATTCTGAGCACAGTGCAGTGATTCCACAGGTCATAAGAATTCAAGTTACCCTATCCCTTATGTCTCCCCAGCTGATGTGTACAACCAGTTAAAGTAAAGAAACAGAATAGGGATACACTTTAGACTGTGAGTCAAGAAATGTGGGAAGTCCTAAACATACAGACCTCAGGTAAGTCATTTAACCTCTGAGACTCAATTTTTTCATCTATAAAATGGAAAGTTACAACTACCTATCTCTATATGATCCCATATATATATATATAAGAAACTTCTACAAGTCTATGAGGCTTGGCTATAATCCACCCAGTGCTTAGAGGACCAGAACTCATAAAGTAATTGATTCAAACACCAACACCCTCCCGGAGTTAGCACCTGGATTCTACATGCTTTCTCATTCTATTCTACAGGGATGGAGCTCTCCCCAGCATCATGAAAGAGATGAGCATCAATTTTACAAATGAGAAAATAGTGGCTCTGAGAGAAGTGATTTGTCTAAAGCTGCAAAATAAACCATCAGAATAACTGAAGCCCTCAAATAAAGCCCTTACAAGCAACACTGAACTCACAGGCCACATTGACACAAAATTCACACAATTCCCCCAGCACAGATTTATCAAAATATGTACCCACAAACTTATTGAGAACCTACTACTTCAGCACTATAATCCATGCTGGGAATACAGAAATGCATTCAACATGGTCCTTGTCCTCAAAGAAACCAAAGATCAGCAACTCATGAGGCTGAGGCAGAAGGACTGCAAGTTTAAGCCCAGTCTGGTCACAACTTAGTGAGACCTTGTCCCAAAAATAAAAAGGGCTGGAGACTTAGCTTAGTGGTAAAGTGCCCCTGGATTCTATCCCCAGTATGGGGAGGTAGGGGAAAGAAATAAAAGATCAGCAGGAGAAAGCTATAGTCTAGCAGACATAAAAAACAGTATATTATAATTCTGTGAGTAGTAAAACACAGGTATAAACCAAGGCACTCTAAAAGCAGGAAAGAATTATTTTACAGTGAGAATCCAGAAAGCTGAAGCTGGCACTTAAAAGATGAAATTTGCAAGGTAGATGATGCCAGAGCATTGGGCATTCTAGATAAAGGGAAGAATTTGTACAAAGACAAAAAGGCAAGAGAAAACAAAACAGCATCTGGGAAGATCAAAAGTCCTTCCTTATGACTGAAACATAAAGCACACAGAGTAAAATGTTATGGAGTCAAATTGGAGAGCACACAGGCACTGGACCAGCAGAGAGGACTGAGAATTACCCCTGAACTCTAACACAGGGCCTGAAGCAGGATGGTGCACCAGCCCCAGGCTGTGTTAACATTCCTTAATGCCCAGACTCACAGACAAAAGCCATTGAGAGAAAAGTGGCCTAAGAAATCTCTGTCACATGTTTAGGTTTAATAGTCTCTCTTTCCCAAAAACCTTGACATCAATTCTCTTTCAGGACTTAGTAATACATGGTTTCCTTCTCCTCCAGAGTTAAAACTGCTTCAGTACATGGACAGAGTACTCAACTCCCAATTTTTGCTCCTAGTGTTAAGACTCTAAGGATTAAAGCTCGGTCAATGAACAGACAGAACAGAAGGTTCCAGATCAAGAACACCTGCTTTATGCCTAGCCCTGTGAAGAGTATTTATTTCAGGTTCAAAAGACATATGAGACACAGAATTTATCCACAAGAAGTTTACAATTATCCTATAAGACAAGATAGAAATATGAATAATCTATATATAATACCCTATTATAATAGCATTATTTACTTAAATAGTAACTTGGGTAACATGTATAATTAGAAAATGGGGCAATAATACTCAGGTACTAACTGTATAATCAACAAGTCCCAAAAGAGTTAGAGAAGGAAAAAATCAATATTGACTGGTATTATCAAAGGTCACCATTATTAATACTCCCACTGTTTGGCCTTCAATAGATGTTTCTTTTGGCCAAGCTCAATCCTTAGAAGGGAAACCTAGGCAGAAGCTTCTGACAGGCCACAATTATCTACTCCCCATTCATTCCTTTGCCAATCCCCTTGTATAAACACTGTGATTTTCCACAGCCTGCAGCGCCCACAAGACAGTCCCCAAATGGTAGCCCTGAGCTTTTTACTTTCCTCTACTGCTAGATGCTGAAGGGACTGGACAAGTAACAATGACTACACTTCCACTCTACAATTCAGATCTCAACAAGCACAAGTTTAACAACCAGCCAATCAAGTTTCCCAAGGTTAGAGAATTCCAAATGAACTCTCAGGTACTTTAACAGAGATATTTTATAATTGTTAATTTGCCTTTTATATTCTTCCCCTTTCCTTTCCCCATCTTTCCCATGTACATCTTATACTTTATCGAACTTTTCTATAGCCAACTTTTTCAGACAAAGGGCTTTCCAACTGTACAAGCCACCTACTACCCAAAATGCAAGTCACCACCCAGGTACTGTTTTTTTGCCAGAGGGGAGGGATTGATTCCAGGGGCACTTATCCACTAAGCTACAACCCAGCAATTTTTATGTTTTATTTTGAGTCAGGGTCTCGCAAAGTTGCTGAGGCTGGCTTTGAACTTGCAATTCTCCGGCCTCAGTCTCCTGAGCTGCTAGGATTACAGGCTCATGCCACCATGCATGGCACCACCCAGGCACTTTAAGTGCTCAAATTTGTAAAAGGAAGAAAATAACAAATATCCTACCTCTACCATAAACTGTTCCAAGAAAGCATCTTCTTCAAATGGATCCGTCTTCAATCGACCTGTAATAAGAAGGGTCAGAGAAAAAGAAACACGATCCTGAAGATGAGCTTCCTACTTGTTAGATGGAAAGGAACAGAGCCCAGGATTTGGGAAGGAGCAGAAAGATGCAATCCCAGAGACCTCCTAGCCAGGTGGGGAGAAGGAGGGTTGAGAGTATGTGGGCAACTACAAGGAGGAGAGGGCAACTGGCAACAAATGGCAGTTCAGTGGCAGCATCCTCTAAGAGATCTTCCTGCCATTTCCATTGACAAAAGTCAAATGGAATTTTTACTCTGAAGTTGGTGCTATGCAGCTTCCTAAACTCCCAAGTTCACACTGTCCTACTACAGTTTTGTAAAATTCTTGGTCCCTTTCCAAAGTCTTCCCTTGTCATTTTCCTAGGACATATCTGGACTCCTTTATAGCTTCTACTAGCCACTTGGGCACCAGCCAGGTACCCATGGTAGAGAAAAGTGTCATCTAGTATCAAGTCTCCAATTCCTAGTCAGGACCCAGCACTCATCCCAGAGGAAACAATTTTCTAATACATATGAGCCTACCCCTTTTCTAAGACCCTTGAACCCTTGCCAAATTCCTCAAAAAATGTTCTCTCACCTCGGCTCAGCGTAGCCCCACTCTCCTGGTAGTCCTGGATCTCTAGATCTTTCATCCGAAGCAATGTTGCCAGCTCCTTCACATGGCACTGCAAGGCCAGACTCATGCCCATCAGAGGACGAATCAAATGTTGGGAGACCTTTAATGGAAAAGAGACACATGCTTCCAAAGTACTCTCTAACCCTGCATTAGGTACTAGAAGAAAACACCAAAGAAGGTTTTCACAAGAATTTATAGTTTCAAAGGCAAGCAATCCATTTAGGTGAGCATAAATACAAACACAATAATAAATTTATTAAAGAGGCTCAAGGATTGCCTTTGTGACCCAGATAGAGTATGGATAGATAACGTAGAGTTGTGATTTAGAGACAATGATGTGATACAGTTGAGAAAGGGAAAGTATACTCAACTCCTAGCAGAGATTGAGAGATAAAAGCAGAATATTCAAGTAACCCTCAAGAGAGTAAGTGTGATAGATAAATGTGGTGGCACATGCTCAGCAACTCAGGAAGATGAGGCAGGAGAATCATAAGTTCAAGGCCAGCTTCAGCAACTTAGCAGGCCCAAAGCAACTTAGTGAGACCCTGCCTCAAAATACAAAATAGAAAAATGGGCTGGAGATATGGCTCAGTGGGTTATGGTGCCCATGGGTTCAATCCCTGGTAAAAAAAAAAAGAAAGAAAGAAAGAAAGAAAGAAAGAAAGAAAGAAAGAAAGAAAGAAAGAAAGAAAGAAAGAAAGAGTCACTAAAACAGAGTACACCAGCTGGAGTACAATAGAAAACAAAAATTCAACAGAAAGTAGAGAGCTCTGAAGTTCAAGTTGGATCTGGACATTTGTCAAGTGCCAATGAATTCAGGGCTGATGATAGCCCAGAATTTCAATCTGTTTCCACAAATGCAGCAGAGATTAAGGTTATTGTTGTAATAAAAGCACATCAAATTCTAAAAAACTAGCCTAAAAATAAATACACTAACCCCCCACACACCTCACTTTTAACAAGAAGTAAGAAGGATGCTAGCACAACCATACTATAGTGTAGCCAGGATGATGCTCTCATATGATAATGTGGAGCTGTATAGAATAATTGTTTAATTCACCCGTGCAAGATGCCCACTAGTGTCTCAAAGAAAATAACTAAATCAATCACCTATATGTGGTTTGGGGATGCTATCAGAGTTCCTTTCTTTTCCCCATAAGGAGGCAAATTAAAGAAAAAATGAAGAAGAAGAAATGTTGCAGATCAGAGGTCAGGAAGCTTTTTTTTGGAAAAGACCAGATAGTCAATATTTTCAACTCTGTAGGCCATATAGTCCCTGCCGCAACTACGCAACTGTGCTGCTGTGGCACGCTAAAGGAACCCAGGCGATATATAAACAAATAAGGTGGCTGCGTTCCAATATAACTTTCCAAAAACAGGCAGCAAGCCAGATTTGGCCTGTTAGCCTTAATATACCAACCTGTGCCCTAGATCTAAAAAGGAACACTTAAAGACTGGGGTGCAGCTTGGTGGCAGAGCACTTGCCTAGCATGCACGAGGTCCCAGGTTTACCCCAAGCACTGAAAACAAAATACAATAAATAAATAGCAAGGAGGACTTTAGACAGGATACCCCAACACAGGCTTGAAATGAAGAAAAGGTATCAGTGAATCTCATAAGATGTGCAAGCCAGACTCATCTGAATCAGGACCAGAAGTCTGCACTCTTAAGACTCTTGTGTTTTCATTTTCCAATAATTTTCTAGGTAAAAGTTATCACTAAAACTTCTACTTCTGTTGTGACTCAAAGTTTGTGTTAAAGACTTTTTTCCACATTTCTCTAATGATCAATTAGGAAAGACTGGATGTGGGGAGGTAGGCAGAGAGAGGGGTGCTAGCACAGGGTGGAAGGTCAGAAGCTGAGTCAAACTCTAGATGCTCGTTCTTTGTCTCATACAGCACACCCCAACCCGGCACTGCCTCCCAGCTCAGGTCCCCAGGACACTTAGGTCTCAAGAAGTACTGCTCAGAATGTGGCAGAAGTGCAGTTTGGGGAAGATTCACATGCTCTAAACCCAACCCTCTTTCCTAGGAATAGTTTTGTGAAGCTTGGTCCTGGTCAAAGTAGATCAGGAGGAAGAAACAGTTGAATATTTGTTAAATGCCAGGCTAGGTTTGGTGGGTTGAATTGAAAATAATTATCATTGCTTAAGTAACCACACCATTCATTTGGTGGCACCACTCAAATAACAGAAATTCCTAAAGTTAATAACTAGCCTCCCTCAGGGGGTAGAGGGACACCTTAAAAGCAATTTCTTTGAGTGGTGCAGAATATGACAACATAAAATATGGTAAGTTTTAATCAGTCATGTCTAATTAAATATGATAATAACATACCAAGCTACTCAAAAGATCTGTCAGACCCTAATGTCTATATAGCAGCAACAACAAAAGTTTTGTCAGTACATATTTCATCTTTTCATCTGCTCAAGTAATTTCATGGGGTGTACACCTGTAATCCTAGCAACTCAGGAGGCTGAGACAGGAGGATTGTGAGTTTGAGGCCAGCCTAGGCAATTTAGTGACATCCTGACTCAAAATTAAAAATTAAAAAAGGGTTGGGGATATAGCTTAGTGGTAGAGTGCTTTACTAGCATGCGCAAGAACAAGGTTCAACCCCGAGGACCATAAAAGTAAATTTAAAAAGTAATAATAGGATTGTGTTACATCTTCTGATTATTGAGGTATAATTACCTTCAAAGTTAAATGAACACTAAAATGATTTCCCTGAAACCAGATAGCTTTGCTCTGTTCTGGATAGAAATCTTGACAATATGTACCAATGGTCACAAGAAAGAATGGTGAAAATGTGTGAACAGATCAAAGCAAGTGCACAGACATTACAAGGAAAAATCCTGATGTGCTTTAGGAGGTCAGGGATGCTCCCTTTCATTTACAGACAACAAAGGATGAAGAGATGCAATTCACAAGTCAGTTCAATCAATGCTTACCAGGAACCTAACATGTGCTCTGGAGCCTCTGCCCTCCAAGAGCTGCCAACAGTTAAGGAGGTTAGGAAGTATAGTAGACACAGAAGCAGAAGTTGTCAATCTTTCCCAAAGGAC
Source organism: Glaucomys volans (assembly GCA_020662805.1). Lineage (NCBI taxonomy): Eukaryota > Metazoa > Chordata > Mammalia > Rodentia > Sciuridae > Glaucomys > Glaucomys volans. Next base: position 22,026 of record JAJEJO010001120.1, read on the forward strand.
ACAACCATTTAGAATTTCCCCAAAGTCTTCTGATTTCCCATAGAAATGCTCACAAGGCAGGAGAGAGAATAGCAGTTTTCAATCCCAGACGTCATATCAGGTGACAGAGTTAAATAAGTAATAGACTAGGGAGTAGAATACTGTCTCTCACATAGAAGTCCTGACTCTCACATATCTTCAATATGATAATGTCTTGAGCTCAACTTATTTCATGGGTCTTGTCTTTTTCAAAAAAAAAAATTACAGAGTTGAATATTTGCTCTCACACTATTTGATCCACTATAATACTAAAGTTGAGCAATGTTACATATATTTTCATTTAATCTTCACAAGTCTGTAAAAAGGTTGTACTTGGTATCTCCATTTCCCAGCTGAAGAAAAGAAACTGAATTATAAAAGTTCAGTACTTATCCAAGGTAACATAAGTGGTGAAATGTGAAACATGAAAGTGCTGGGGTTGATTACAAAGTCAAGTCTGCTGGTTCCAAAGCCTATGCTTTCTACCACTAAGAAATCTTGGGACGTGACTCCTGAGATCATAAAATGGTCAAAGGGGCAACAAATTTGAAAGTCAAAATATGGAATATTAAGAATTATATTAGATACTAGAAAGAACAGACAATAGGAAGGAGGAAGAGAGATGCGAAGTTTGCTACAAGTGGAGACCAGCTCAAAGTTACAAAGCAGAGACCCAAAGCCTCACATATTCCATAAAAATACTGCAGAAACTTAAGAACAATTAAGTTAGTGTGCATACATTATGTGTAGAGGCTGTAGGGAATCAGGTATTCTCCTACTGTCCTATGGTTGGTAGGACTTAAGCTGTATGTCTCTGGAAGACAATCTGGCATTGGGTTAGCAAGATTAAAGATAAAAATACTCCTTGCCCTGGCTGTTCCACTGTCAGAAATTTACTTACATATTTACACACAGAAAAAGTAAATATAAGGATTTTCACAGTATATAACAAAAGACTAGAAACAAAGTGTCTACTAAGAGCAGATCAATTAAATACATATTAATAAAACCATTAAATAAAATACTAAGTTGCCATTTAAAATATTATACAGGTCTTCTAAACATATTGACATGAATGATCTCTATATAAATAAGTGAAAAAGGCAACATACTGAACAGAGTACAGTATGATGCCATTTGTAAAATTATACATGCATTTGCAGATATGTACTTCACTGTGTAAACACATACAACACACATACACACACTATCCACAGCTTTAAGAATTCACAAGAAGCTGATAAAGCAATAGCAGCTGTTGCTTTCAAGAAGGAAAATGAGAGACTGGAGGAAGGGGCAGAAAGGAGATTGTTTTCTCACTATAAACCTTTAAATGCTGTTTGAAATGTTTGCCTTTGGATGAATTACTCATTCAAAAAAAAAGGTGAAAACTATCACAAGAATGAGTAACAAACAAAATTATAACCGCATGACTTCACAGACACACACACACAAGCCTGAAATAGCATCTGCCTACACCCTTGCCAGTGCCCGAGGCTGTGACTTTTCCCTATAGTTCCCCAGGCTCAGGGGTTTCCCTGAAATGACATTCACCTTCTTTTAATGATGAGTATTTTATTTTCATTTAAAGAACAGTTGTTAATCAATTGTTCAAAGCTAATTTATCCCCATAGCCAATCAAGGCTTACCCATCTGTAAACACATTTTTTTTTTTTGCTTCTTTCTATAATATAGCTCCTCAATTAGAAGAATATGCTAGCACAGCTAGTTTTTCTTCACATATTTAATTAGAATATCATTAAACAAGTGCTTTTTTACTGTATCCTTTTAAAAGATTATTTTATTTATTTATTTTGTGGTACAGGGGATCAAACTCAGGGCCTGGCATATGTAGACAAATGCTTTACCATTGAGCTACACCCCAAGCCCACTATATCCTTTGGAAAAAAGAAACTATTGGAGTCCATCAGCCTCCAAGAAGAGCTGCCTCCAAAGTCACATATTCTGTGTGTATAGCCATGTAAAGCAAAGTGAGATTATGTATTAAATAGGATTCCCAGAAGCTGCTGAAATGTTTGGGTTCATTCTTGAGGGAACAGTGCCCCCTGGTGTCACTCACAAAAAGCCATGGGGGGTTTGAACTATAGAGGCAAATTCTTTACCTAAAGCAGGATGGAAACTTTCACAAGAAGTTCAATTAAAATCCACAAATTTGACTGACCACTATATGCAAGGCACTACACTGGGCTTATAAATACAGAAATGAGTGAGAAGTAGTTCTCTTAGCATTCAAGTCTAGTGCTACTGGGTTCCATATAAAAAATACACATCAGTGAACAGTTTCTCAAAATGTCCTTTGTTCCATTCACAGTCATTTGTGGATGCCAGAGCATCACACCACCTGTGGGAAACTAAACACCTAAGCTGGGAAGGGATACTCACTTCTGCAGAACCCTCTGTTGAGAAACTTGTCCCCTAAGCCTCCCACAGAGAACACCCTCACCACTAGATCTACTGACTAAAACTAGTCCTGTTTGTTATTCCTGAAAACTAGTTCTTAATGCTCACCCCTAAATTTCTAATAAAAGCTCTTGGAGAACTAAAGCTACAAGTGAACAGAGGACAATGACTCTCCTAGTCCCTAAAGTAGGCTTTCAGACTTGACAGATCTGGAGTTCACATTCTAACTCACTCATTTATAACCTGGATGACTTTGAACAAGTTACCTTCAATCTCAGTTTCCTGCTCTGGAAAATTAGGACAATAATACATATCTTGCAGGACAGTCATGAGAACTAAAAGATGAGACAATGTTCAGAAAGATAACTAACATCAGCACTTGGCCCACCATTACCAGTAATCCTGATAAAGCACAAGTGGGGCCATGTAAAACCCATTTTATTTTTTTTAATCCCATTTTAAATCCACCCCATTTCTCATGCCTTCCTATCTATACTGCAGTTACGAAGTTCCTGAACCAGCCCATACTTACAAATCTCCATACTTGTTTGCTGAGAATGATTTTTCTCTTTATTTTCTCCCAAATCACCATCAAAACTCAACTCGGAAACTCACTCTTCAAAGAGGGTTTCTCTGATCTTCAAGCCATATGGGGCCTGCCTCAGTCAAAGAACTTACCACACTTTACCATAATGTCCTTTTTGTCTCCTCACTAGGTTATAAACTCCAGGAAGAAGCCCCCCAACACACACACACTCACACACATATGTATTGGGATACTCAGCAATTAATAGCACAAAGATAGTTCAATAAATAGATTAATGAATAAAGTCCCCGAATAAAGTATGTAGATCCAAACTCTGCTTTCTTTACAAGGAAAGGATATACCAGTCCAGACTTTTTTTTTTTTTTTTTTTTTCCACCTGTCTGGTCAAGGAGAGTTTTCTGATTAGAGAAGAATTTCAAACAGGGTTGACAAAATATAAGGACTCCTAAAGCTGCATCCCAAGAAGCTGGCATTCCTACCTCCACCCCAAATCTGACTTGAACTTACCTGAGAAGGACTAGCTAGAATGCAGTGGAAGTTCCAATAGAAGGGAAGACCAGAGAGCTCACTCCGCACCCGTAGAATCAGTGCCTCTGCCACACGATCACAGGAGAAGGTGGCTTCACTAGGGTGAGCAGCGTCCTTCAACAATGGGCGAAGCAGATTATCCAAATGACAGAGAAAAGCCGCAGGAGGAGCCGTCAGACGCTTGTTCAGCTCCTGAAAAGACAGTAGTTTTTTTTTTTTAAACAATACTTTTTATTTTAATATTTCTTTAGTTGTCAATGGATTTTTAAATTTTATTTATTTATATGCAGTGCTGAGTATCGAACCCAGGGCCACACACATGCCAGGCAAGCGCTCTACCACAGAGCTACAACTCCAGCCCAAAGACAGTAGTTTTACAGAATGAGGGTGCTAAAAGGAAATTAACTCCCTCTTGAGTTATAGCAAAGGAAAGCCCTGGTTAACATAAAGACAATAGGCATGAGAGGAAGGGAAAGGAAGAGAAAAACATCACAACAGGAAAGAAGAAAACAAAAACAAGAGTCACAAAGATCAACTGGCCTACTTCACAGTTCTGTCTTGGGCAAGATCAATTTACAGAAGACCTGTACGGATGAGACAACATAGACCACACCATGTGTTATCATGCATACAGAAACACATACACTCTCCCTGCTTTCTCTCCCCTCTCCTCCCTTCTGCCCTCACCCTAAAAAGATCCCAGGGCTACAAGTAGAAAAGTAGGACATGGAGCCGGGCTCGGTGGCGCACGCCTGTAATCCCAGCACTTGGGAGGCTGAGGCAGGAGGATCGCAAGTTCAAAGCCAACCTCAGCAATTTAGCGAGGCCCTAAGCAACTCAGTGAGACCCTGTCTCTAAATAAAAAATACAAAATAGGGCTGGGGATGTGGCTCAGTGGTAGAGTGCCCCTGGGTTCAATCCCCACTACCAAAAAAAAAAAAAAGAAAAGAAAAGTAGGACATGACAGGTTGAACATTCCTTGGAACCAGAAGTGTTTCATATTTCAGAGTTTTTTGGATTTTGGAATGTATATATAGAGTTTACCAGTTGAGCAACCCAAATTCCAAAATCTACAATCTGAAATCCTCTGAAATCTGAAACTTTGTGAGTGCCCTATGCTCAAAAAGTTTCAGATTTTAGATTATTTTGAATTTTGGATTGTTAGATTAGGGATGCTCAACCTGAAACTGAAATTCTATCAACTCATTTCAATCATCCTTGCCAACATACATATGGTCAAACCGGTTGATGTTAATGTCCCAGACCTTCACTAAGAAAGAAACATATCCCCATAGTGGTACTCTTTACACTTACCTTGGCTCGCTGGCTGACCACACTTGTGTCCACCTGTTCGTGCCATACCTGTTGAAGATCTGAAACCAGCAAGGCATAGCCCTGCTTGGTGATATAAGCCTTGGCCAGGAGGGGGTTCTCAGCAAGCTGTAGCCAAGACCATGGTTGCATCAATAGGCCTTGCTCCAATTCCTCCATCTGCAGAAAAGGCCTAACTTAGCAAAGTATCTCCAGAGTGTTGTAGGCCTGGGAGAGTGCTCAGAAAACTCTGCATCAACTACAGTCCTGCAAAAATCCTGACAAAATAGGAAACATGGACTTACATTCTTCTCATTATTGAACCAGCTGAGCATCAACCTTAATACCACTTAAATCTAGTTAGAATCTTTTTTCACATTAAGTTCCTAGAGGGTAGAAAATAACACTTTCTTCCATAGCATTTAAGCCTTAGCCAATTGGTGTGTTTCCACTTTCTCATAATATAGTTTAATGTGGAAACCCAAGCCATTCTTGTTGTACCTTTATCACAATCCTAATAAATGTCAGTGCTATCATTTCCCAGAACTTTTAGAAGAGAAAGAATAGTTCTTTAAAAAACATCATAAATTGTGTCAGGGGCAGCATATTCAAATTATTTCATCATCATCTAAAAACAAAACCCTAGGGCTGGGGATACAGCTCAGTTGGGAGTGCCTGCCTTGCAAGCACAAGGCCCTGGGTTCAATCCCCAGCACCCAAAAAAAAAAAAAAAAGAAAGAGTAAAAACAAAACCCTAGAAGCTCTCAGGAATTTATTTTTTAACTCCAAAACAGAGATTCCTAATGTAGAGCCTATGCACCCAAATCTTCTGGAATTATGTGAAAATTTTATGCATAGTTGTGTATATTGGAGCAGTCCATGGCTATGGTCAAATTCTTTTTTCTTTTTTTTCTTTCTTGGTAATGGGGATTGAACCCAGTAGCATTCACGCATTCTGTATGCATGGTAATGCATAGTGTGACCCATCACACCCTCACACTTCTATTTTATTTTGATATATGTCTCACTAAGTTGCTAAGGCTGTCCTTGAACTTGTGATCCTCTTGCCTCAGCCTCATGAGTTGCTGGGATCACAAGCATGAGACACTGTGCCCAGTTATGGTCGAATCTTAGAGAGATTAACAGTACACACATAAAAAGGAGTGAATAAGCTGTGTCTAGGAGCAACAGAAAAGACCCAAATCCCCTTTTACAAATGACCAGGAGGTCACGAATATAAACCACAGCACACCACAGAGGAAGAGATAATTAACTTCCACTTAACTCATTCCCCATAACCCCACCCCAAGACACAGCCACCAATGACATAATGCTCTTTGCACAGCTTGGAATTCCTGGAAAAGAAAAATTTTTTTGGAGTTGTAGATGGACAGCATGACTTCATTTTATTTGTTTATTTTTATGTGGTGCTGAGGATCAAACCCAGTGCCTCACATGTGCTAGGCAAGTGCTCTGCCACTGAGCTACAGCCCTAGTCTGGAAACCAACTTTTTACATCAACAACTAACACAGAAGCCTTAACCTAGCAGATATTCAGTAAAAACAGCTATTTAACAGAGTTTATTTTTCCTGTGTGGGGTGGGGAGTAATACAGTTTCCTTCATTATTCCAGACTACAAATACAAAATGATAAGAAGTACCAGGAGGTGAGAACTTAGAATATAAAGAAAATAATGAAATTCCTTGTTATGTCTGTTTAATACAGTCACTTCCAACTTAGTCTAAATCATCATTCTTCCAACCATAACCTACTTTTCAAAGAGTGGCCTTGTGACATTACTTAATTTGCACTGTAACTAAACAGTCATGCCAAATAATAACATTTCATTCGATGACAGACCACAACAGTGGTTCCATAACAGTGTATTGTTAGTCACATTGCAGGCACCTTAGTTTGCATATTCACATTCTATGTGTCTGCACAATAATGAAATCACCTAATAATATATCTCAAAATGTATTAATCCACTGGGCGGTGGTGCACACCTGTAATCCCAGCAACTCGGGAGGCTGAGGCAGGAGGATCACGAGTTCAAAGCCAGCCTCAGCAATTTAGCGAGGCCCTGAGCAACTCAGTGAGACCCTGTCTCTAAATAAAATACAAAATAGGACTGGGAATCTGGCTCAGTAGCCAAGTGCACCCGGGTTCAATCCCTGGTTCAAAAAAAAAAAAGTATTAATCCATGACTGCATGACAGATTATATGGTAATTTATCTGCAAAAGCCTCAAGGCCGCCTCTCACGGGCTGTTCCTGCAGGGCAGAAATGGCCTTGGAATGATTCGGCTAGTCCTCATTGGACAGAGTTCCACGTGCCAAAGATCACAAACACAAATTAAATTGCCAAACTTCAATTTCCTTTATAGAAATTCCCCAGTTTTCACTCTTTAAAGAGTCACCAAAATTGGGCTGATCATCCTAGTCCGTCCTTAGGAAATCCGAGAAGCTCGGAACCCTCAAAATGATGGTTGTTGTTTGATGCAAGGCTGTAATTTAAAACGTGGCCAGGGACAACGGATCCTGTAAAAGGGTCGAAATGTTTCAGCAACAGACCCGGGCAGGCTGCTTCCAGCGGTCAGACCCATTCGAGACTGAGGCCACTAAATTTCATTTCTCTTTTTTTTTTTTCCAAGGCGCCTTTAACATTCATGTTAACCACATTCATCCGTTTAGCACTCTCTGAAGAAGCCGGGTGCGAGGGGCGAGTTCCGCTCCTCCGCCAGCGGGCCCCTCCCTCGCGGCAGGTCCTCCAACACCCTGCAGGGGGCAGCAAGCCCTAGAGAAATCCGGGCGGGGCCACACCCCGTCCCCTGGGAGAGGGCGAACCCTGGGTCCCAAAACCACACTCCACCCCAGGAGCCCCTCCAGGCGTCCAGTTTCCATATGCCCCCCTCAGAAAAGACTTCGCGGTTCGCCTTTCCATTTCTATAGCACCGGCTGCACCGAGCTACAGGTCAGAACCCCTCAGCGGGAAAGATAGGGGACACCTTCGGCCCGTAGCTCGGCTACACCAAGCAGCAGGCCCGGAGGAGCCTCACTCACACCTCCAGAAGCCGAAGTGCGGCCGAGGCGCAATGCGCACGCGCAGACCCGCCCACTCTTGGAGGCCTGCCCCAATTCCCCGGCTGCGCGCTGTCCATTCTGGGAGAAAGTGTGCCGGGTTTAACCCGCAGAATCCGCGCAGCCCCACGGCGCCCAGCCCGGCCCAGACCTTGGCCTGACTTGAGCTCGATCCAACCTACCGTCAGCTCCTCGAGAGCTCACACCCTTCTCACTGCAGGCCCGTCCGCCCGCGGAAACTGAGAGGCGTAGGGCAGAGGCCGATACCCCCCACGGAGGCGGGGTCTTGGGGCACGAAGGCGGGGTCCAGGCCTGGCGGGGGCGGGGCTTCGGGGTTCACTGAGCGACTTGTAAGAGCGTGGAGAGACTGGAGGGCCACTGCTGCCCTTTAACTAGGGGAGGTTGAGGGGTAGTGGTGCTGCTAGAAGTCACGCCGACAGAGGAGAGGGAACACTGGACAAAATGTAGGCGAGGGGGACCTGGGCTTGAATTTGTCAAACCCAGATTACTTCTCTTCCTTCCCGTACTGGTTCAGTCTTGTACTTTTCTTACTAAAATGAAAGAATTGAATTTAACCATATAATCTCTGGGGTCCTGACTGCTACTAGAGTTAGTTGAAGAGAGAAGGCTTCCGGCATAAATTCTGTAGTCTGACCTCATCCTTTACTTCCTCTGCCTTATGTCATCCTTGATGCACCCCGTACTCATGATCCATCACCACTGAAGGCCTGGACCCCCTCAACTCATCTGTACTTTGTACAACTCATGCTTTTTTTTTTTTTTCCAAGTTGGATTCCTGAGCCTGAAATTTTCTCCCCAGCTGTTTTTCAAAACCCAGATCCTTGCTTATCAAGGTCACACTCAGCACTGCTGCTTTCATAAAGCCTTATCCCCAGAATGAACTGCTGCTGCTGCTGCTCCCATGGCATTATTTTTATCTTTATTACAGAATTCCTTCTGCTTTGCAGTTTAGTTAGAAATTACATATGTTTTAAAACCTTAAATACTTAGAGAGGGCAGGGACCCCATCTTATCCATATTTTAGTTCCAGAAACTTGCACGAGAGGCGCTTAGTATTTGTTAAGTGAATGCTAGGGTTCAGATGGCACTGATAGTTCACAGGATCTCATTCATTCATCATGGCCCACTAAACTATGATCCTCTGCTCTACAACAGGCCTAATTAAGAGAAGAAAAGGCAACCCATCCTACTGGAAAATGAGATCTCCAGGTGGGCCCATGATATACACACACAGACACACACACATTCCCTATGAGCCTGGGAGCTGATTCTCCAGCAAGCTGGGAATTAGGACTAAATTAATAAAGGTAGAAAGAGAAATCTTGGTAATTACTTGGACCTAAGCCCTTCTCTGCTAGATGCAGGGCATGACTCCCCACAGCCGGGCAACAAGTCTGCAGTCTCTCCTGGCTCAGAGGGCCCTCCTTCCTCATCCCCAAGGTCTTCAGGCATTGGGCAGAGGCAATGGAGGGGCTGGGGAATGCAGGAACACAAGTTTTGAATGGGGAAAGGAAGCTCATACTCTTGAGCAGTCTTCTCCCTGGACTTCTGAGGCAGTTGAGTCTCTTGGGCAGTGAAAGAAGATAACGGCTCTTGTCCCAGGCCCCGCTCAAGCCGAGTACCTGCAAAAAAGAGGTTTGTCAGGTCATACTCAATCCAGGGAGTGATAACTTCCTGGCCATGCCCCAGGCAGCGAGGACCCGATGTCAACTTACCAGAAATAGTGTTCTCTAGAAGGAAACCCAAGAGTCCAGCCAGAAAGATGGGCTCTGCCAGCAGAGAGCGCAGTAACACATCCAAGGGGCTCCAGCCTACAAGGTGTTAGGACCAGTCAGGAAGGGAACGCAATACTATTCAAGGCCAAAAAGTCTTATCTTTCCAGACCTAAACCTAAGTTTTGGACTAAAGACAAACCTTTCTGAATTGCCATTACATCTCCCTTATCTTTTGTCCATCTACTCCCTGTTTTCCTCACTCAGGTTCTTTCTCTAGGATCCTTACTGTAAGCACAAAACAACAGGAAGCAGACCTCAATGGATTCAGAGAAGACTTTATTCCTTTGTGGACTTCAGAGCTGTTGGGGCCCATTTTCTGGATGGGGAAAATGGCCGTCAGTTACAGAGGGGATTTGGGTTTTATAGGGTACAATGAGGAGGATGTAATCACTGGAAACCATGCACATGCAGTTTTGACTATCAGGGGCTAATTTTACAGGTTAAAACCAAACCCCAAGGGATGAATACTCAAATCTTGCCCATTGTCATTTAGGACAAATTTGTCATGGGGGAAGGTCAAAGTGTAGAGCCCAGCATTCAGTATCCACCCCTTTCCCCCAGAGTTCATTGTTATCAGGAAAGAATGTTCTGGGAGAGGTTTAATATTTGGCCAATTTTCTCCTCCCTCCTTCCAAGCCACACAGTCCCTCCATTTTTCTTGGGGAGCTGTCTTATAGGAATATTATTTTCCATAACCCTTCACTTGCTCAACACCCTATCTCTTGAACATCCATACAATCTCCAGATATGCTTAAATATGCTTTGACTATTCCAGGCTGCCTTTCTCTGGGGATTTTGGTGTTAAAATCACCAACCTAGGCTGGGGATACAGCTCAGTTGGTAAAGTGCTTGCCTGGCAAGCACAAGGCCCTGAGTTCAATCCCCAGCACCGCTAAAATAAAATAAAATCACCAACCTTATCTCCTACTCCTTACCTGCTATATTTTAGCATAAGTCTCCCAACCTCTGTACTACTGACATTTAGAACCAAATGAGGTGCTGTCTTATGCATTGTAGGATTTTTTTTTTTTTAAGGTACTGGGGATTGAACCCAGTGCTCTACCACTGAACTACATCCCCAGTCCCCACCCCCCTGTTTCTTTTTTCATTTTGAGACCAAGTCTCACAAGTTGCCCAGGCTGGCCTGAACTTATAATTCTACTGCCTCAGCTGCCAGAGTAGTTGGGATTACAGGCATGCACCATTGCACCTGGCATGCTGTAGGAGCTAAAACAACATCTCTCTGTGTACTAATGCTAGTAACAGTACTCCCTTCCCTCATTTGCAGCAGCCAAAAATGTCTCCCCAGCATTGCTAAATGTTCCCCATAGGGCAAAAATCACCCCCAGTTGAAAACCATTACTGTAGACAAGTTAAGCTATTGGCTGCTTTCAGGACATACCCCATGACTTCCTACTTCTATGTCTTTGTTTATAATGGTTCCTTCATCAAAAATTATTTTTTGCCCAGCACGGTGGCACATGCCTGTAATCCCAGCATTTGGGAGGCTGAGGCAGGAGGATTGCGAGTTCAAAGCCAGCCTCAGCAACTTAGCGTGGCGCTAAGCAACTCAGTGAGACCCTGTCTCTAAATAAAATACAAAATAGGGCTGGGGATGTGGCTCAGTGGCCGAGTGCTCCTAGGTTCAATCCCCAGTGCCAAAAAAAAAAAAATATATATATATATATATATACATATATATATATATACACACACACATATATATATAAAATATAAAAATATATATATATTGTTTTACCAAATATGTTAAATCTTACCATCTTTCAAGACCAGCTTAATGCTACTGGATCACCACTTGAGTCACAGAGCTTTATCTAAACCTTTCTTGTTATTTTCCTGCACACCTCATCTCTTTTACTAGACTACAACATCTAGAGAGTCCCTTTGTGTCCCAAGTGGCTAGTATGGTACTCAGTGAATGGATGAATTATTTATTCCAGCGCCCAGAGAAGGTAGAGGATCCAGGAGTCCAAACAGTCTGAAGCCTGGACCCCTTACTTTCCCACTGCTGAACAACTCTTCTTTCCCTCCCCACCCACCTGTGTTGAGTGGGACCGGGGCTTCCCGAAGCCATCTTGGGAGCAGTAGGGCCATGAAGATGGAAAAGCCCACAATGAAGACATTCCGTCCAGAGTCAATGTCAGCCAGGTGGAAACTGGAGAATCCAGCAGATAGAACCACAGCCTGGGTCACCCCCAGTACCCCACCTGTCTCATACAGAAGAAATCAAGGAGGTTGGAAGAGGGGGAGGGTACAACACAGGGTATTGTGGGCAGGCAGACTGTGGTGGGGAGACTACCAAAAGGCCACTTTTAGATTCTGCAGGAAGCCCAGAAGTCCATCAGAGAGGCCAAGATGTTGGACCAAGAAAACGAGAGCAGCTGACACATGTTCATATCCATCCATCCAGGAAGACTATTTAGAGAGTGCCTGCTGATACATCCACTCACCAAGCACAGGCAATGGGATGGTGGTGAGGAACTGAGCCAGCCTTGGGGAGAGCCCAAGCCCCATGCAGAACAGCCCCACTAAGTGGGCCACTCGCCGAGATCCAACCTGCATGAAGAAGAGACACTAGACACAGTCACTTCCTTGGACTGTTCCAGATCCTTGCCTGGTTGACTCCTCATCATTTGGATCCCAATTTAAATGTTACCCTCCAAAAAGCACTGTGACCACTCTATCTAAAGGTGCCTTCTCTGCTCTGCCAGTATCCCACAGCTTTGCTTGCTTAGTAGCACTTACCACTCTCTGAAATTAACTTATTTACTTTCTTCACCTGAGGAAGTCCTGAAGAGAGTATGACTTTATCTGACTTGTTCTTCATGGAACCCCAGCCCTGGTAGAGGGCCTTCTTTCCCTGACATGGTAATTTGTTGTCTTTCCCCCATTCCTAGACCCTTACCACTTATAGGTACCTCTGTAAGTGAGGTCACTGATGTGACCACCTGAGTGCTGGCAAACAGTGTGTTCTCTACTCTCTACTGTACCTCCAGTTCCCCACCCCTGTCCCAGGTCCCCATACCTGGAAAAGACTCACTGTGCCCACATTAGGGAAGCTGGATGCTGTGCCCATGGGGCTCCCCAACAGCCCAGCCAGCACACTGCCCAGTCCCTCCAGGCTCAGCCCTCGACTGCAGGCATGTGGAGGTGGAGGAGGCAAGTGCAGCAGCTGGCCACACAGGGCATAGCAGCCCAGGGAGCTGGTGGAGGCCGCCAGGGCCATGGAGATGCCTGCAGTCAGAGCCCTGGGCGTCAACAAAGGCCAGTCCCACTCTCCTGAGGAGGGAAAGGAGTTACCTTAAGGCTAAACTCAAGTCTGGAACATCCTTCTACCTCCAACAGCCTTGCCATAAGAACCCTAGAGACTTTGATGTGTTTGAAGACTCTAAAGAGAAAGACCCATGCCTTTACTGTAATCTACAAGACCTTCTTTGGTTTGACCCTTAGCACTCTCTAACCTCACCTGCCAAACTTCACCTCAATTTCCTCACTGTAGACATGCTACCCTTGCTTTAGGCCCTGGACTTGTGGTGCTCCTAGCCACCACAGGGTCTTTGTATATGCTCTTTACCTACAATATTCTCTTCTGCCTCTTGACAGCTGCTACTCATTTCTCACATCTCAGCTGAATGACCACTTTAAGAATATCTTTTCAGACTTCCCTGTTGTCAAATCTTCCAGTATTAACTCACCATGCAATGCAGCTCCTTCCCTCCCCCCAATACTGGGATTGAATCCAGAAGTGCTTTACTACTGAGCTACACATCCTCTCAGCCACTCTTTTAATTTTTAATTTTGAGACAGGGTGTCCCTAGTGCCTCTAACTTGTGATCCTCCCACCTCAGCCTCCCGAATCCCTGGGATTACAGGCAGTGCCATCATGCCTGGCCAGCGTAATTCCTCTTGAATACACTTACCACAGTTGCAATTCCACACTTACTCAGATGCCTATTTAATTAGTATCTATATTCCCCAATAGACTGCCAGCCCCACAAAGGCAGATACTATGTCTGTCATGTTCATCACTATGTCCCCTGCACATGCCTAGCACACAATCAGCACTCAAAAGACCCTTATTAAATTGATGAATGAAGGGCTGGTGGTGTAGCTCAGGTTAGAGCACTTGCCTAGCATGTGCAGGGGCTGGGTTTGATCCCTAGCAGTGCAATAGGTAAATAGATGAATGAGAAAATTTCACATACAGTGCCTCAAAAATAATCTTTCCACATCAGTCACCAACTGAAACGCCCATGGGGATCAGTAATGTAAATGTATAAATTAGGTAAGGAGTATCAGGAGTGAGGGTGGGGCTACAGATGTCTGTCTCAACACTGACCCAAATAAAATGCTGCAGGGAGGGGCTGAAATGCCCCTCAGGTTGGCAGTTTCTGTTTCTGGTATGTTTCGTGAAAACACAAAAAGTGAAATTCACTAAATCTGAGTTCAAAGAAACAGATAGCTTGATTTGAGTAAGAGGACAAGGGCCTAGGAAAGAACCTACCTGGGTGAGGCAGCCAAAACCATGGGGCCTGGGTGGGGGCAGACAGCTGCAGGGGGATGATGCTGAGATCCAGGAGGGCAGAAATGACCCACACACAGGCCACGGGGATCAGCACCTGAGGGGCAAGATTGAGACAGAAAAGAGCCCCTCCCCCCAACCCTTGTGAGCCAGCTTGGGTTGGGTAGGCCGAAGCCCAAAAGTAGGGGGCCAGGGAGCATCCTGTGCCAGCCCTTCTAACCTCAACTTCCCAGACCCCCACATACCGAAAGAAACCGGAAGGCAGGGACATAAGTATGAGTTGAAGAGGTTGAAGTTGGCCTCCAGGGACATGGGGGTACCTGGAAGGAGCCCAGGTGCTGAGAACAGACAACCATGAGCAAGATAAGCCTAGAAGAGAGAAGCAGATTTAGGGACAAAAAGCAGCAGAATCCTGAGGGATGGCAATGGAGGTGGGAGTGGGCACAATATCATAAAAAGGGTCCTCGCAAAGAAGACTCCAGGAAGGAGTACAGCAAGAGACAGAATATCAAGGAGACTGAATGAGAATGAATGGACATTATTACCCTATGTGCATATATAACTACATGACCAGTGTGATTCTACATTATGTACAGCCAGAGGAATGAGAAGTTATACTCCATTTATGTATGATGTATCAAAGTGCGTTCTACTGTCATGTATAACTAATTAGAACAAATTCTTTAAAAACAGAAAAAAAAGAAGAGAAAGAGGAATAAAGAGGGAAGAGAAAAGGGGATCATTTTCGATAATCTGGGAAACATGAACACTTTTATAATAAGAAAATATTATTTTTCTGGGTATTTGAGCAGCTTTGTGAGTATGTTTATAATAGTTACTTTAGGAATACAAGCATAAATGTTTAGAGCAAAAGTAATATATTTTCTGGAATTTGCTTCATAACAATTAGAGTATAAGAACTGGATATATTAGAGAGCAAACAAGTTGGTAATGATGATAATTGTTGCAGCTGAATGAATAGCATGTTTGGAATCGTCCACAATGAAAAAATTAATGGATCATTTGCATTGCAATACAAGATAAGTTACCCTAAGAAGAATGGAAGAAGGGAAAGAGGGATGGAAGGAAAGAGGGAAGGAGGGACTCATGGTAGGGAGGGAGGAAGCGAGGGAGGGAGGGAGGAAGGAAGGAAGACCTTGGATTCCAAGTCTAAAAATTGTTGTCCCTGCCCAGCCTGCTGCTGAGTCTGATAAGGCCAGCAGCTCTGTCCTCCCCCAGTTCCCACACACCCCACTGGGCACCACCCTGTGCCTCTCAGGACTCACGTACAGCAAGGCCAGGCCCCAGTGAGCAGAGCAGAATTGGGCCACCTCCCTATGGGCAGACAGCCCTGCCACAATCAGGCCAGGGGCCAGCACCAGGGGCCCACAGTGTGGGAACAGGCGTCCAGGGCCCCCCAGCAGCCCCAGCATGCCTTGTAGCATCCCAGATATCACCACTGCCCCTGAAACCTAATGGAAAAGAGAAGATGAAGAAAACCCATTCTGCTCAGTCAAGTTGACTTGCTAACCAACTCCAGGGACAGGACCCTACTCCCCAACTCCTTCTCCCAGTCTCTCAGTCCCTTCATAATGGAAATGAGAACTTCCCAAACCTGGGCAACCCTAACCCTCCTGGCTCCCATCTCTAGGCACTCACCTCTCGGAGAGAAGTGTTTGAAAGCTCCAGGTGGCTGCAGGCAGGCCCCCTACACAGGTGCAACACAAGGGAGGCTAGGAGTAGTTTAGGCATGAAAAGGAGAAAAGTAAATGGGATGGAAACCTGTGTACTCCAGTCCTCACTGACACCTGGCACAACTCCAAGACCCTAAGTGCCCAGCAGTCCCACTACTGCCCAACCTCAATCCTGAATCCAACTCTGCATGTATGCTCAGATGAGCACTCAGCTGCCCCTGCACCACCACCCTTGCCCTGTACTCACTATTTCCATGTGTCTGGATGGACAGAGGTAGCTTCTGGCTGGTCATCACCAGAGCAGGGATAAGGAACTCTAAGGATGGAGCCTGGACAAGAGGCAGCCTGTAGGAACAGCAGCCCTAGCAGCTCTGGAAACACGTGGTAGCAGCCAACAGTACTCCCCTATGCCTATCCTCCCCGCTGGAGCCATCCCCCTCTCTCCAAGGAGTTCCCTCACCTGCTGCCCATCCCAGTTTGCAGGACCGTAGACACACCACATGAAAAGAAACTGGAGGCCAGGAGCTGAGCAGGGGGGTAAGAGAGTCCTCCTGGGGGAAGACTGTGAAGCAGGAGCAGGTGGGAGGCACAGAGCAGAGAAGCCATGACCAGGAAATGCTGCAAGTGGAGGAATGGGGAGGGGCAGTCTTCGAAATAGGTGGAAATACCAATTTCTAGAGGGTTTTTCATGCCACATGATTCTCCCCAAGCACCCCCTTCAGCTAGCACCAACTTCTGCACCTCTCCTTCCTACCTGCAGAGCCAGAAGACAGCTGAGGCCCCAGGTGGGAGGCCCAAATGGAGAGGCCCAAGAGTGGGAAGAGGAATTCTGGGGAACAGGCAGTGGCTGTGGTAGGGGAATCGGGGCATCCTGGGAGCCCACAGACTGGAGTGGAATGGGATGGAGGTGTGATCGGCTCATGCTGCCCTGCCTTTGTGGTGTCTTGGCTGCCCTGAACCAGAATTAAGTAGAGAGAGTAAGTGGTAGGAGTTTGAGTGCGGTTAGTTGCCTGGAATGGGGAGGGGAGGGGGTTTCAATGAAGCGCAGCAAAGGGATGAGGGTTTGGGGGCAGGACACGGCCCTTTCACCTTTGCCCAGTTCTTGTGCAAATTCATCAGCCATTAACTGGGGAGCTGAGTTCTGAACCCCTCCCCCAAGAATCTTCATCTAGGACATGGACATCTATCAAAAATAGCCTGGAGAATAGCAAACTACTTCTTCCCCCCACCATTTACAACCATCCCTATTAGATCCATACTTCTCAACCCTATCAGAACAGGCCCCTGGATCACCTCAAAATGAAACTCATGAGCTGGATGCAGTGGTGCACCGCAGAATTCCAGCAACTCCAGAGACTGAGGCAGAAGGATCACAAGTTAGAGGCCAGCCTGGGCAAGTTAGGGAGACTCATCTCAAAAAAACAAAAAGGGCTGGGGATGTAGCTCAGGGTTAAAAGGCCCCAGGGTTCACTCCCCACTACTGGGGGTGGGAACAAAAATCTCATGGATAATATGCCCCACATCCCACATGACAACAATGACCCAAACTCCATGTTATATATTCTCTGTGAAAATAAATTTATAGTAGCATGTATTTCAATGCCTAAAAGCTTGGATGTGGATAAACCAGAAGACAATGGAGCAGTCCAAGCCCCACACCCATATGTAGAATCTTTGAGGATGTGACAGCTGTGGTGGCAGTTGATAATGGGACTTAATTGGCAACTCAGATGCTACCAGCAGTATTGACATTGGTGACCCTATGTCCCACAATGGCAGACAAACTCTTAGTAAAGCAATGAACATGACAAACCACAATTTTAATTTACATGGAAGTACACACCTGACAGTCTTTAAAAATGAACAAAAACTTTTTCATGTTTACACATAAAAAGATAGTTCCAGGCTCAGAGAGGACTTCAACATGCACAATTTGTCTTGGGAATTCTTCCTAGTGAGAGATGTCTTGAGTTTTTGAGAATGTCTAATATACTGCCCAAGCACAATAAATGGCCCATACAACTCCTTACATTCTTGACAAAAAAAAAAAAAAAGGTTGATATTGCCAAAATGGCCCCTAGAGGGCGGTGCCACCCTGCTGTGGATGATCTTCAGCAGCCCAACCTGCAGGGCCACCGCCCAACCTGTTCTTCCAATGACAACCCAGCTTTAGCATTCTTTCAGCAACACCTACCACCATGTCAGCCAGGTGAAGAGGTCAGTCAGCACAGAGAGGTATCCTTGGGGCTTGCCCTTGAGGAGATTAGAGGACTGCTGGATACACAGCTTGGTCTCACAAGGGTGGTGCTCACCCAAAACATGCCACAGAAAAGGCCAACCCTGGGCGTGGGACAGCCATCATTTGTGTCCTGTGCAACCCCAAGTAAAGCAGTGCTAGGGCCCCCAGGTGCTGGAGGCAGGGCCAAAGAGAAGTTTGAAATGGGAGCCTATTACTCTCAAATGATAAACATTAAGTTCTGAATTGGGGTTCAAAGGAAATAGCTGCAAGATGACAGGATCAGAAATTAGGGTGGCTTGGAAGGCAGACGCAAGAGGAAAGATCTTGAAGGCTGCCGTAGAAGGAAAAGTCCAGGCCATGCAACTGAAACTGTTTATTGAAATCTCAATTCTATAAAAGCATGAAAAACCCAGATACAAAGCAACGGCCAGAAAGGCCTGTGAAGAGAACACCTGGAGAGAAATTGGAAGAGAGGGGAGTTGCGGAGGAGGGTACAAGAGGTTGGAGACAGAAGTTCAAGGTTCCAGCAGTCTATGGGTGTAGAAAGGCTTTCCTGACTCACCCAGACTTCCCCAAGCAGCCTTCACCTTGGTCCCATCAGTCCCTGGCTCTTTTCTCTCTGGGACATCACATAGGCCCATGTCAACATTTCCTTTCTCCCTTTGCCGCAGTTCCCCCATCTCTAATCTTTACCTTTCCAACCAAGGAAACTCAAAAGCAAAAGCTTAAAAGAGCCCTGGGGAACCAGAGATGGAGGCTTCTCTTCTGCCATTTGTGACATGCCTCTGGTCACCAAGCTGAAGTTTTCCCTGACACCATCAGTGCCCTGGCCAATCAGCCAGCCAATGAGGTCCAGGAGAGTAAATGACCTTTAACCTTTCTGCCCCACAATCCCCTAAGCTCTTACCCAGGAGGACAGGGGATCAGCCAAGGACCCAGAGAGGTAGTGAGGATCTAAGTCAAACTTTCCTCTTCCAGGTTCTCAGGGACTCCCAAATCCTCTTAATGCACTCCTCAGAGCTCTACCTAGCCTGGGAAAATGAAAGACTTGAGACGTGCCAGTTCCATGACACTGAAGAAAGAACACTGCTGGGGATGGGGGAGTGGAGGGACCATTGGGCTCCAGGGCCAAGGTGGAGCCAGGCCATGGGTGTGGTACCAGGGGCTGGGAGACCCAGCAGGCACCGTAAGGTTGGGGTGGTGGCAGGCACGGCAGGTTGGGGAATCTCTCTGGACCTTCTGGCAAAGGGGGCAGTTATGGAGAAGCGTGGGTGGGGCAGGGGGATCTGGGGGAGGCAGTGTCAGGGGGGTCAGTGAAGCCAAAAGACTGCCCCAGAGTGAACGCAGCCCTGCGTCGCCCTCCATGCAGGTGGAGATGTTAACAGAAGATGGCAGGCACTGTGGCACAGGAGTTGATATACAAGGCTCCAAGAAGCCCGTGGAGGTCAGCCCAAGGTCGGGAGGGCCAGGTGGGGGACTGCAAGGCAGCCCCAAGGACTGGTGTATTACAGCCACCGATGCCACAGCCAGGGCCACACTGCTCACATACGCCATGGCTAACAGGCAGGACAACTGCAGGAGAGAAGGTAAGAAAGAAGAAGGCTACTTACTGTCTTTAACACACACACCTCTTTTCTCTAAAAATACCTGTTCAAATTGGAGCTCTCCAAAACCCCTCTACTTCCCTCACTCATCCACTCCCAGCCCCACTTCCTCAGCCTTTCAGTGTTGTCGCTTGCAACACTTACACACCAGCCCACTCAAGACCCCCTCCTTTCTAACCCCTCCTCACCTTAATCAGCCTCTGGCAGAGGGAGCCTAGGGCCAGCTGCCAGGTAGGTTGCTCCAGCAGCACACACAAGTCTGTGTAGGTATACCAGCCCCGCCGTCGACCCTGCTGCTCAGCCACGCTGGTGGGAAGGAAGAGGAGAAACAGAGGCTGCAACTCTTCTGCAGCCATACTAGGGGCACCTTCACACCCCTCAGTACCTACCAAAAAGCACTGGGGAGCTCATTTAAGTGCTCAGATTCCAGAAACTGAGGATGTGACCAAGACCTGTATTTTATTTTTATTTTCTGTGGTGTGGGAAACACCTGTATTTTCAATGAACTACTCCCAGCCTCCCCAAGGAGGGCACATAGGTTTGGGAACCACTTCCTTGGGCAACTCTTTTCCTTGTTTCCTCCCTGCCCCCAGTCACACAGACTCTCATCTCTAGCTTTTATGGCTTAGGCCTTAGCTCTCAATCCCTCAAGCCTCTCTTCCTGATTCCTAGAACGTACCAACTCTCCAGCCAGCTCAGCACCTCAAAGATCTCCCGAGGGTCAGTATACAGACTCCAATCCTGCAGGTAAGAGGAAAGAGCACCAAACTGACTCCGATGTGAGCCACAGTCACCTGAGAACACAAGCCATGGCAGAAACTACAACGTCCACCATGGCTGACACTTATTTTTGTTTATGGTACCATCTCAAGAGCTTTTACATAAGCATGTATAATACACAAAATACCTGGTTTCACATTATACCCTCCATGAAGGGCAGAAGAAGAAAATAATCTGGAGAATGCTCCATGTTCATAGAGCTTAAGAGTATAGGGGCAAAAAAAAAAAAAAAAAAAGAGTATAGGGGCAGAGTAAGTTTGGAAGCAAAGAGTCAGAGCCCAACATCACAGGTCTGACTCAGTGTGCCCTGTGGGGCCCTGGAGAACAGAGAAGGGAAGGAAGTACTCCACTCCTGGCCTCACACCTAGAGGTTAATTCTGAAAGGAGAGTAAAGGAAAACAATTAACAAAAAAGTACAAAGAGGATGGACACAAAGAGAAATGAAGAAATGACAGAAAGCTAAGAGAGAACAAAGGATGAAAGGAAGGTAAAGATGGACCAGAGAAATAAAGTGAGACACAGAATAGCTACTCACCATGGCACGCAGGAAGCTCCTCTCCAAGGCATTGAGAGTGGGCACAGCCACACCTCCAGCAGCTCCCCATTCATCATTGAAAACCTCCTCCTCCTCCCCTTCGTCATAGAGGTACTTACTGGCCACCATCTGCATAGGAACCAGAAGTGGCATCAACAGCTCGCTCCAGGCTCCTGGCTCACCAGAGAGATGGAGGAGAGGGGCACCTCACCATGGAGATCAAGAACAAGTCCGAGGATGACACATGCTGCAGGTAGTCTGGGTTTCGGTGCCGAAGACGCTCAATGTACACCAGAGCTAGCATCATGGCACACGGGGAAATGCATGCCTCCCTGGGAGGTGGAAAGAATCAGTAACTCAAGTCAAGGGTCATTCAGCTCTCACAATTCTTGCAACACCCATCTCATAATCTTCTCTTTAGAGACAATATTCCCCCCTTTACAGGGCTCAAACACTCTCATCCTAGTTGATCATCAGTTCCTGGCTCACCGTGACACATGAGCTACATATTTCTTCTGGAGTCGACGGATAGGACTGGGGGCTGCTTTCTGGAGCAGTTCTACTGCAATGTCTGCAAGGGACAGAAGGAAGACAGAGTGAACAAATGACTCCCACACAGGGCCCCCCTGCTATCAGTAAAAAGCCTCAATGTTATCTGAGGCCTTGGGAGCAAAATAGAGAGCAAATGGTTTCAAGCTGAGACAAAAGCCCATTCTAAGTTTGAATTTTAGATCCTTCCAATAGGAAGGTTAATTCCCTGTCAATTCAAATTAGTCACATCTGTCTTTCACTGATGTTTGTCTATGAAATAAATATACTTCATTTATTTACTTGGAATAGATACATGGAAAATCCTTAGAAAATTAAGTTTCTGGATATGAATCCAAAGAGATATCAGAGTGGAGGATGTAGCTCAATGGTAGTGTGTGCCTAGCACGTGTGAGGCCCTGGATTCAATCTCCAACAGCACACACAAAAAGCTGGCCTGGCCTGTAGCCCCAGATACTTGGGAGGCAGGAGGATGACTTGATCTCATAAATTGGAGACCAGTCTGGAGAACAAAAAAAGGGCCCCATCTCAAGAAAAAATAAACAAAAAACCCTCATTGTGTGAAACGTGGGCTAAAAGAACATGAGCTATAACCTACATTCTTGAATCAGGTACCAATGAGCTAGCTTTGATGAGACAGTATACAGCTCAGGGGATAAACCTGGAGGTCTCTGAGTGACTGCTGACAGCCTCATTCTCACCCTCATCATTTGCCCAGTCACTGTCTAACCTGCCACTGGGCTAGAGAGCTCCTCCAGGCTGCAGTCCGCCTCCCAGTCCCAGCCATAGTACAGTCTCCTTCGGATGCGAGCATTCAGCTTCTGGTGTCCTGGGAGAAACTGAAAAAGGGCAGGAGATGGTGGAGAGTGAAAGGTAGAGAAGAGTATGATGAAGATCTTGGCTCTCCTTAGGCTGTAAGGGCTGGCTTTGCTGCCAGAAGTCTCAAGACCCACCCAGTCCCAAGTTCTCTGGACTGTTTGCCAATGGCCCACAGGAGAGGAAAACACAACGTGCTATTGAGAGATCCCTGGTGAGAGTCTCCAAAAGAGGCCCCCAGTCCAGGCACCCACCTCCCTTCTTGCCCCGCAGCTCTGCCCTCAGGGCCCAAGAGGCCGGGGCTGGAGTACACAGTACTCCAGCGGCTGCCGCCCAGTCCTGAACACAGAAAACCGGCGAGCTCTCGGTCCCGGTCCGCTGGAGCCCGGAGGGGAGCGCCCAGCGTCAAAGGCGTTGCGCGGAGAGGCTGGAGAAGGGGGCTGGCTGCGCGCTCACCGTGAAGTCTTGAAAGCCCGAGAGAGAGAAGGTGCCTTCTTCGTCCAGCAGGAGTCCGGCCAGGTCCATCGCACCGCCAGCCGCCACCTTGCCAAGGTGGAGAAGGAAAGGAGTTGTAAAGGGCCGACAGAGCCGTCCTCGCCCGTGGATTCACCTGCCCGCCTGTGTCCCCCCAGCGGGCCGTAGGCCTCGCCCGCCAGCCCCCTCCCCTCGCGCCAGCAGCGACAGGCGGAGCCGGGGCAGGCGGGCGCTCTTCCTGTTCCGCCCCGAGCGCGGCGCTCACCTCGCGGAGTTATGCGAAGACCCGGCAGTTCAACGCCTACTCCGCGGTGCCGCGTCCTCCCCGCGTCTATAAGCCGCGCGCGTCGCCGGCGAGTAAGCGCCGGGCAGGAAATGCCGCCCCGCCCGCCGGGAAGGCGCAGCTCTAACCCCCGAGCTCACGCAGGCGGGCCAACGACCCTCGTCTCTGAAATGGGGACAATTCTTAGGAGACCACGCCGCTCACAGGGAGAACGAGCAAGGCAGACCTTTCCGGGCCGATGTAGATGTTAATGGGAATCAAAGAGGCAGCACAGAGTTGCTCGCCGTAGTTTGGAAGAGATGTACACACTCAATAATACACAGAAAAGGCGTCTGAGAAACTGCACGAGAAACTTCCTGGTGGAAAGGAAATTTTAACTCTTCGCTGCGTACCTTTCAGTATAGTTTGACATTTTCGACCTGCTTAAATAAGTACTGTTTTGCGGGGTTATTGCAAAAAGTGATGTATGTTTGTCCCCGCGAACAGCATCTCAATGGTTTTATTTTTAAACTCACCTCCCGCCCCCAATCACGCAGGGCGAAGGGGGAGGAAGGAGCGCCAAAACGTGAAGTCGGAAAAGAAGTTTACGAAAAGAGAAGGGAAAGCAGCGACTTTTCTGAGCGGCTGAAGCTTGTTTTCAAGCCTGTCAAGTCACGCGCTGGTGTTTGTTTACCCGCTAAGGGGAGGGGACTGGGAGGACCCACTAGTACGTCGAGAGTTGAGTAATGAGACGGCCGCCGCCCTTCCCGGGCAGCAGCAGGTCCTACCAGGGACACTCGATGCCCTGAAGCCCACTTCCTGCCCCTCCAATCGGGGTCACACCGGAGATACCGGCCAGCTCCAGAAGCCTTAGTCGCCCTGCGGCCGCTGAGAACAACGCGAAGCGTGCAGACCCGACCCCGACCGAGAGTCACGGATACCACAGGAAGAACACGCACCTGCGTAGGTGCAGGGTCACAGCAGCCGCCTGCGCGCACGCGCGGGTCGCCCATCCGGGCGGTTGGGCCGCGTCACGTGACGGGCTCGGCGCTCCGCCGTCACGTGACTCCCGTCCGCAGCCTCTGCTCTCCTCGGCTTGCGCCCCCTTCCGCCTGACGCGCCCCCGGCGGCGGCCGCGCAGCCCTGGCTCCTAGCGGGCTCGGGCGGCGGCTGCGGCGGGGCTATGGCGAGCGGCGGAGGCGGTGGTAACACCGGCGCAGGTGGGGGCCCGGGGCTGGGCCTGGGCCTAGGTCTGAGCCTCGGCATGGGTGAGGCCACCGGCGAAGCGGAGGAGGAGGCGGCCACGGCCGAGGCGGTGGGACGCTTGGCCACGACGCTGTGGCTGCGGCTCCGCGGCTGGGAGGCGGTGCTGGCGGCGGCGCAGCGGCTGCTGGTGTGGGAGAAGCCGCTGCACAGCCTGGTCACGGCGGCCGCGCTCAACGGCCTCTTCTGGTAACGGCCGCGGAGGAGGGGGGCGGGGCCCGGCTGCGCGGGAGAGTGGGGGCGGAAGGGGCCAGGAGCACCTTTCCCGGTTCTGGGTTGTCACTTGGTCTGGGGAAATGATGCATCCCCCAGGTTTTGAAGGCTGATGCCGGCCTAGGTTGCTGCAGTCCTCTATTTCTGGGTGGCGAGTTAGGCCTGGAGGTGCTGTAGCCCTATCAGTGGGCTTTTCCGCCTTTAGCGATGAACGCGGGAGCCTTTCTCACTCACTCCTCGCTGGGGCGCCTCTCTCTCAAAGGTTGCTGTCTTCGTCGTCCCTCCGGCCTTTCTTCCTACTCAGCATCTCACTTTTGGCCTACTTTCTGCTGGATCTCTGGCAACCTCGCTTCCTCCCTGATGTTTCAGGTGAGTGGTTCTTCATTCAGCAAGCACCTGTTTGTGTGCTTGTGCTTGCTTTCTGTCTGATCTGCTGGATGGGAGTGAGGGTAAAGTAGAGCAGGCTATTTGCTTTCCAGAAACACTCTGCACGCTCCGCACTCCACCACCCCAGTTTTAGGAAATTTCCTAAAACCGAATTGCCCCTTTCCCAAAATTGTTTTGTGGATGTAGTGGTTTAAGAGTGGAGTTGCAACCAGTTTGCCTGGGTTTCATGCCCTACTCAGCATTTTTGTGTATAACCTTGTAAATAGTCTCAATTTCTGCCTCAGTTTTCTTATCTCTAGAATAGGGATGGTAGAACTTCACATCCCTGGGTGATAAGGATTAAATGACTCAATACATGATGCTTGATTATGGTAGTGTTTCACTTGTGATAATTGTATTAGTTTGCTGGGGGGATTTTTCCGTGTATTTATTTAATATGCATTTTGGAGCAACTAGGTGTCAGGCTGTGTGTGAATTGTGTGGGATACAAACAAGAGTAAGATGTGGTTTGTGTTTATGAAGGGTAAAGTCTAAAGAAGGTTACAGATACAGAACATGTAATAGCTACTGCAGTTAGTATTTGAAGAAAATGTTCAGAGGAGGGCCAGCTATTTCTGCCTTGGGGAGTGTGTAGAGGTAGAGCTCTTAATAATTTGACTCTATTAATAATTTGTCACCTTTCTCTCTCCATAGCATCATCCCCTGAGGAACCACACTCTGACAGGTGAGTATAGGCCATCTCTTGAAGATAGTCTTGTTACCTGGTCCTGAGATCAGCACAAAGAGGAGCAGTGCTACAGCTTCTACAGGCACAGGCCCCAGCCTAGTGAAGGGACTGGCAACAGGCGGGAGTTTTCTCAGTCCTAGGCTCCTGTGTTGGTATTTGTATGGCTGCTGCTTTTGAGGCAGAGGGTTGAGTTACCCTGGGCTTTGCTTGTACCCAGGACTGGGACAGTCTCCCTTTGGGAGGTGTGGTTTTTTCTTCCTTAGACAGAAGATCTCATCAGCAGTCTTAGAGGGATTTGAGTGCCTAGGAAGCTGGCATCTGAGGCCTCTAGGGATCATGTCATGTCTCTCCAGTGAGGGTGCGGGGTCAGGCGCCCGGCCGCACCTGCTGAGTGTGCCCGAGTTGTGCAGATACCTGGCTGAGAGCTGGCTCACCTTCCAGATTCACCTGCAAGAGCTGCTTCAGTATAAGAGGCAGAATCCAGCTCAGGTAATTTCCCCACATCCTGTTACAATTTCTTGAGAGTGAGGGTAGGGAGGTGGAACAGGAGTGCTGTGAGGTGTGTCTGTTGCAGACCTCCTGTTGACTAGACTGGATCATTGAATTTCTAGTGGAGATACCCATCCTGTCCCCAGCTGAGCAGTAGTTGGTTGCTTACATGAGTTGGGCAGAAAACTTGGCAAACTGATTTTCACAGACCCTGTGCTCTTCTCTGCAGTTCTGTGCTCGAGTCTGCTCTGGCTGTGCTGTGCTGGCTGTGCTGGGACACTATGTTCCAGGGATTATGATTTCTTACATTGTCTGTGAGTAAGGGCCAGCCCTGCCTTTCCCGTAGCCCTCTGCTTTTCTTTCCACAGACCAACCTGGGGGTGGACTATGTTTTCTTTGTTTAGTTCCTCATCTGTGGAGGTTTCCAGGGGTGCTATAGAACATTCCTACTAACAGTAGAAGAGTCATCTAGGGAGGAGGACAGTAGATTGGGGGCAAAAAGGGTAGCACTACTTGGGAAAGGACCAGGATTCCCTCAGCTCTTCCTGTTTAGTGACCAGCTGAATGAAGACTGCCTAGGAAATTGGCATAGAGAACTCTGAACTTTCTAATCCATAGTGCTGAGTATCCTGCTGTGGCCGCTGGTGGTTTATCATGAGCTGATCCAGAGGATGTACACTCGCCTCGAGCCCTTGCTCATGCAGCTGGACTACAGCATGAAGGCAGAAGCTGATGCCCTGCATCACAAACATGACAAGAGGAGTAAGGGACTCTCTTAATCCAGGAGGGTGAATGGGGGAGGACCTGAATTATGGCTTGAAATGCCCCAGAATTTAGATCATCTCCTCCAGTTCCTTGGCTGTGTTTGCCCCCCACTATTGTCCTTGCTTGGACACTGCCTTATTGCTCTTCCCTAGAGCGACAAGGGAAGAACGCACCCCCAGGAGGTGATGAGCCACTGGCAGAGACAGAAAGTGAAAGCGAGGCAGAGCTGGCTGGCTTCTCCCCAGTGGTGAGGTCCAGGGGAGACGGGGATATCAAATTGAAGGCTGGGGGAATCTGTCTGCCTTAGAACTGCCACCTCTCAAGGGAGTGGGCAGATCGCTGCTATCCCTATTGTGTTCATCCCGGTTCTCCTGCAGGTGGATGTGAAGAAAACAGCATTGGCCTTGGCCATTACAGATTCAGAGCTGTCAGATGAGGAGGCCTCTATCTTGGAGAGTGGTGGCTTCTCTGTATCCCGGGCCACAACTCCACAACTGACAGATGTCTCTGAAGGTATGGGAAGCCTTTTGCCCCTCTTGCCCCTTTTTTATTTCATGGGGTGCTGGTTGTGCTCTCTGGCTCCTCATAAATATTTCCTCTGGGGAACCAACCCTCTGATTTGAGGTCCTGAAAGACCTTAACATAAGGCCTGGCCTAGCATCCACCTCTTAAGTGTATGTCCTTGAACTATTATTGACTGTTGTGGCAGAGTAACAGGCCCATTTTTAACCTTTTCTCTCTGCACAGACTTGGACCAGCAGAGCCTGCCAAGTGAGCCAGAGGAGGCCCTGAGCCGGGAGCTGGGGGAAGGAGAGGAGGCAGAGCTGGCCCCTCCTGAAGATCTGCTTGGCACCCCACCGGCCCCCTCAGGGCAAACCCTGGACTTGGAGGAAGGGGAGGAAGAAGATGTAGCAGCCAAGGAAAACTTGCTTCGGCTCTCATCCCCTCTTCACTTTGTGAACACGCACTTCAATGGGGCAGGGTCCCCCCAGGATGAAGTGAAGTGCTCCCCTGGAGGACCAGTGGAGATGCTGAGCCCAGAAGCAGTGAGTGGTGACCTCACAGCTCCACCCAGCACCCTGTCACCCCCACTTTGCCTTGCTGAAAGTGACCTAGTCCCCTTCCCTTCCCCCTCTGTGGTCCCACCTCTTCCCCAGGACTCACCCCAACCCCTGCCTGCCCCTGAGGAAGAGGAGGCACTTGCCACTGAGGACTTTGAATTGCTGGATCAGGGGGAGTTGGAGCAGCTGAATGCAGAGCTGGGCTTGGGGCCAGAGACACACCCAAAGCCCCCTGATGCTCCACCCCCTCCTCCCTTGGGGCCAGACACCCATTCTTTGGTACAGTCAGACCAAGAGGCACAGGCCATGGTAGAGCCATGAGCCATGGGGAAAGAGCTGCAGGCACAGTGGGCTTCCTGGCTTGGAGTGTTGCTCTTTCCTCTTTTCCCTACCACTCGGGTGGGGCAGTGTGTGGGGAAGCTGGCTGTCAATTGGTAGCCAGCCTACCTTCTACCTGCCTGCCTGCTGTCCTAGGCTTGGTGCAGCACCTGTGCCTGGAACTGGTTTTAAGTTTGTAAATAATTTTCCATTTGGGTTAGTGGATGTGAACAGGGCTAGGGAAGTCCTTTCCACAGCCTGCACTTGCCTCCCTGCCTCATCTCTATTCTCATTCCACTATGTCCCAAGCCCTGGTGGTCTAGCCCTTCTTTTTCCTCCTATCCTCAGGGACCTGTGCTGCTGTGCCCTCATGTCCCACTTGGTTGTTTAGTTCAGGCACTTTATGATTTTTCTCTCCTGTCCTGCATTCCCCTTAGCTTTGTTTCCCTGCTATGTCCTGTCCTTAGCAGTACAGCCCTTTGCCATCTCCTTCCCACAGGTACTGGCCAAGCTTTAGTGCAGCTCCTGGTCTGGGAGGTAAAAAGAGTAATCCTGGATGGTGGGTCAGGCCAGTTGTTCTGCATTTAGGTTACTGCAGTCTTTAAAAGCTTCACTGCACCCTTGCCCTACTTCAGCCTTTTCATGATGCAGGAGAGCAGGGTCCCATAGCACGTGTGTCAGTGCTGGGGTTGTGAGCATGTGCTCTTGCCTTGTTGAAACAAGGGGCTTCCTTACTGTCCTAGGGAGAAAGAAGGAAACCTGCTCCCCTGGGCCATGGGTGGGACCCCCATCAGGGTCAGGAGGTAGATAGTAACATCTGTGCAGGTGTCAATTGGAAAAATAAAGTGTTGATTGGCTAGAACTGCTGCCTGCTTACCTGCCTGCCTCACTGTGAGCTGCCTCCCACACTGCGTGTTTTCCCCTCCTCACCCTTATTCCCTTCACCCCAGTCTTGCTTCTGGCTGTTCATTTATCTTGGTGCAAAACAAGGCCAGAAATGAGGATTACCCTGACAACCCTAACTGCCCTTCAGCCATCCTCCTGACCATGTGATATGTTTAGTGAGACCTAGCATGTGTGAATAAAGTGTATGCAGGAGGAAACTGCCTTGTCTTCCCAATTAGTAGAAATTTGGAGCCATAAAATATGTTTTCTACCATGTTGCTTACATCCTTAACACCTCTCTTAAGAAGTCATCCATCTCCTTGCTAACAGCTTGCTCAGCCCTATACAGCTATACTGGGCAGGCGAAACAATAGTGGACCTATGCATACTGCATCAACTGATTGAAGGCCAAGGAATACTTAAAGAAATAGCACCTAAATTTTTGAATGCATAATATGTGCTTGGCATCATTTAAAGTGATTTACGTGTATTAATGTATTTTTTCCTCACAACTCTTTTAAGATATATCCTGTTATTAACTTCATATTACAGATAGGTTAACTTTCCTAAAAGTAACAAGGCCCAGTAAATGGTGAAGCCAGGATCCAAACCCATATATTTTGGCTCCAGCAAATACACTTGAATAGTCAACCCTCTCCATCAATAGGATACAAATAGGAAGATGGTGAAGGATGAGGGAACTGTAGAGCCCATCTAATACCTTGGCTTCACAAAGGTTGAACTCATGGCAGTCCTCCCTCTCTTGGGAAACAAAGTCCAAAATTGAGCAGCTGGTCTCTGTGAGTTCCTCTCCTTAGCCTTCAGCTGCAGGCACCGCATGGCAGCTGAGGTCGACTTCTATGCCTCATCTCTCCTGTGAGAATTTTCCATTTGTTTGGCATTTACCATCTTTCAGGGTTGACCAAGATCCTGTCGTAGCCACTGAAGGAATGTGAAGTCATCATTATCTATAGGTTTCAGAAAAGAATGGAAATCAGTTCTAATCAACAGGTAATTCCAGAACAGAATTAACCAGACTGGCTGCCAAATGCTCTACCTTAATCTTTTTACTTATTCCTCTTGGAGTTTGAGACTGGAACCAGAAGCTTGTAGCTGGATTAAAACGTCTCTGTAGGTTTGGAGTTCCTTAAGGGTTCATTATTGCCTTGGTCTGATGGTTGCTATGTATTTGTCTATTTTTTCCATTATCAGGTATCCTGACCATTTTGTGTACCATGATGAAAAGCACAAGAAGACAACTTTTCCTATAAGTGAAAGAAAAATAAGCAGAAATGTGAAACCTATCATTAGGCTAAACAAAAATTTAAGTATACATTTGAAGTATACATTTGAAGGGTTGGCAGCATGTTTATGTTGGGATAGAAAGCAGTGTACTTTAACTATGTATCCAAAGAGCTAACAGTGTAACTTGGCTGCTCATAAATTAATTTAACTTTAGTCTGCCTTAATAGAATTGTAGTCTTCAAAACAAGAAAAGTAGTAACTTCTGTATTGTGCACAAGTTAAAATACTGCCAAAGAAGTGTTTGCTATGCAGTGTGCTCAGAACTGTTGAAAGAATTGGGAAATGTTTAATCCAAGAAGAGAGCCTAGTTGGGTCAGATTAGCTGCCTTCAAATTGTGATAGTTTGTAGAGTTTCAGAGGGCAGAAATATTTGAGTAGCCTTAGATTGATAATAGATTTTAGTTTTCTGGTCAAGGGATACTATAAAACATTTAATTTTGTTTTTCTTTGTGGAGCTGGGGATTGAACCCAGAACAGCACTGTACACTGAGCTACAAGTACTCCAGCCAACAACTGATCTTCACTATTGTGTGGTCAAGGGCAGAGATTCTAACAATCTTACCGTGGAAGAATACTACATTACCATGCCATTTTTCTTTTAGTATCTGTCTAAAGGCTACTTGGACTTCTCTCCCTCTACCTGTTTCCTTAAATGTTTGTGGTTTTGTTGCGTGTCACTAGCTGGCATTCTTTGCACTCTGTTCATTCATCCTAGGCAATTTCACATATTTACCCATTGGTTCCCACTTATTTGCTGATAACATCTAAATCGTAGTTCCTTTTCCAGAACTTCCAGCTGGGCATCTCCACTTGAACGTCCCATGGGTGCCTTCTGCTCAACAGATAGAAAACAATTCATTCTCTTTCCACTCTGTACTCTACTCCCCACCTCCCTCAAGCAGAAGGCTGCTTCTGAATTTTCCATCTTGTTTGTTGGCACCACTAATCATGATGACCTACTTTTCCCTCATTCTACACCTGGTGAATCTCCAGTTGCTGCCAATTTGGTGTCCTAATCACTTTTTGTCCACCACCTCCATCACAGTCCCAAGTTCACATCCTCCTCATCTCTGGACAGTTTACCTGCCCACATTCTCATCCCCCATCCCAAAGGAACACTTCAAAATTATTTTTGATGCTAGGGGCTAAACCCAGGGCCTCAGGCATAGTAAGCTTGTACTCTACTGTTGAGCTACATTCCCATCCCCTAGATTATTTAAAAATACAAATTTGGCAAGCTTTCTGCCATTTAATATTTATTAATCAAAGGCTTATCTAAAAGATTATAAATTCAAGCTCCCTGATAGAGTTAAGAAGTCTGAAACTGGGCACAGAGGCTCTTGCCCATATTCCAAGCAGCTCCAGAGGCTGAAGCAGGGAGGATCAAAAGTTCAAGATTGCTTCAGTGATTCAGTGAAACCCTCAGCAAATTAGAGAGCCCGTATCTCAAAATGAAAAATAAAAAGGACTCCATAGCCTAGGGGTAAAACACCCCTTCCCCACTGCTCAGCTGTGCTGCTTATTTGCTCTATGTGCATACACCCCATGCCTGCACAGCACAGCACCTCAGCTAGGGTGCACTTCTCCCCTCAAGTGCCTCATGCATGCTAGGCAAGTATTCTGTCACTGAGCTATATACCCAGCCTCTCACTTTTTCATTTTTTTGATACTTGGAATTGAAGCCAGGGGTACTCTACCACTGAGCTACATCTCCAGCCCTTTTTGG
The DNA here is from genome assembly GCA_020662805.1 of Glaucomys volans. NCBI lineage: Eukaryota > Metazoa > Chordata > Mammalia > Rodentia > Sciuridae > Glaucomys > Glaucomys volans. Next base: position 54,362 of record JAJEJO010001120.1, read on the forward strand.
GTTTTTTTTTCATTTAAAACAGGGCCTTGCTAATTTGCTGAGGGTCTCACTAAGTTGCTGAGGCTGGCCTCAAACTTGTGATCCTCCTGCCTGACTTTCCTGAGTTGCTGGGATGACAGGCATGTGACACTGCACCTGGCCTTGTACTTACCTTTTAAGATGTCTTCGGGTCACACTTCATCAGGAAACCCCTGCTATCCCATGCCACACTCATTCCCATATCAGTCCTACTCTTCTAGTGTTCCTATGGTATCTTAGGCATACTTTTGTCTTTCCACATATTACAGAGAATTTTCATATGTTCTCTGTGTGTATGTATCCATAACTTTAAATTGTTCATTCCTGAAGGCAGAGACTTTTACTCATCTGAATATGCCCCCAAATCTACCACAGTGCTTGCCACATAATAGATGCTCAATAAATGTGTGTGTTGGACTAAACAAGTACACTGTAATAACTAGGTCCAGCTTTTGAAACAGACAGTGTAAATAGCGTTTGGTGGTTGGCATGTCTATTTAAGGTAAATATCTTGCCTTTGTTAGTTATTGTTCCAGAGTGGATAATAGCTAAATTAAAATAATCCACAGACTTGTGAGTTCTTTGTTTCTGGACTAAGTTAAAGGCAATGAAAACAATCTAGATCTGGAGAATCATATTTGCTCGTTTTGGAGCTAAAGGTTTTCTGAGTTTAAGGTAAGATTTCCCAACTAGCTTGAACTTTTATGACTGCATCAAAATATCATATTAAGCCGGGCGTGGTGGCGCACGCCTGTAATCCAAGCAACTCGGGAGGCTGAGTCAGGAGGATCGAGAGTTCAAAGCCAGCCTCAGCAACTTAGCGAGGCCCTAAGCAACTCAGTGAGACCCTGTCTCTAAATAAAATACAAAATAGGGCTGGGGATCTGGCTCAGTGGCCAAGTGTCCCTGATTTCAATCCCTGGTTCCAAAAAAAAAAAAAAAAAAATCATATTATTTGGAAAATAATTTTGGTTAAAGTATTTAGACTCAAATATTTTGATCAAACAATCTAATCACAGCCAGGCATGGTGGTGCATGCCTATAATCCCAGCAGCTCAGGAGGCTGCTGCAGGAGGATCACAAGTTCAAAGCCAATCTCAGCAACTTAGTGAGGCCCTAAGTAACATTGTGAGACCCTGTCTCTAAAGAAAATACAAAAAAGGGCTGGGGATGTGGCTCAGTGATTAAATGCCCCTGGGTTCAATCCCCAGTACAAAAGAAAAAAAATCTAATCATATGTAGCAGGACTTACTTGAAAAAATTGATCTGCTACTCAGCAGAAATAAGGTTAAAAGAAGTTGGTTGTTTTTGTTGTTGTTTGCAGTACTGGGGATGAAACCCAGGGCCTCCTACATGCTAGGAAAGTGCTCTGCCACTGAGCTACATACCCAGCTCTTTTTATCTGTTATTTTGAAACAGGGTCTTACCACGTTTCCCAGCTGTCCTTGAATTTGTAGTTGTCCTGCCTCACCTCCTGTTATCAGGGATTAGAGGTTTGTGCCACCCATTACCAGCATTATTGGTGTTTTTAAAGTTGACTGCACTTCAAAAATGTTTTTCATCAAAAATAATTTAAAAAACCTGGAACTATTTAAGATTAAAAAGAAGATCAAGAGCTGGGGTTGTTGTGGCTCAGTGGTACAGCATTTTCCTAGCTCCTGTGAGGTACCAGGTTCAATCCTCAGCACCACATAAAAATAAATAAAATAAAGGTATTGTGTCTGTTACAACTACAAAAGTATATATTTACAAAGGAGACCAAAGCCAGGTGCAGTGGCACATGCCCAGCAACTCAGGAGGCTGAGGCAGGAGGATCTTAAGTTCAAGGGCCAGTCTCGGCAACTAAGCAAAGCCCTAAGCTACTTAGCAAGACCCTATCTCAAAATAAAAAGGTCTAGAAATGTAACTCAGTGGTAAAGTATTCCTGGGTTCAATCTCCAGTACCAAAAACAAGCAAACAAACAAAACCAAAGAGACATGACAAATGTTAAATGTGATCTTGAATTGGATCCTAGGTAAGGGGAAAAGAGCTGCTATAAAGGACACTATTGAGACAATTGGTAAAATATGAATATGGATATCATATAAAAGAGTAAATTGAGCTTTTTAGCTCAGTGCTAAAGCCCGTGCATGGCATATATGAAGTCCTGGGATCAATCACCACAATACTTGCACATGCATGTGTGCAGGCACACACATACACACAGATTGTATCAAGGTCAAATTTCATGAATTTAATAATTGCACTATAGTTATATGAGTGAATATCCTATTTTTAGGATATTGAAGAATTTAGAGATATAGTTCTCTTTAAACTTTATCAAGTAGTTTAGGTTAATAAGAACATATGGTGTGTATGTATGTGTATGTGTGGGGTACATGTGTACGTGTGTAGAAAGAGAAAATGATAAATACAGCTACTTGTGAAAGAATACATAGATAAATATAACTAGAAGTTTACTATTTGGTGGATAAATACATGGTGATATATTTAGATAACTAAATAGAATGAACAAACTAGGTAGACAAAAATATGGGTGAATTTTATAAACAAAATATTGAGCAAAAGAATACAGACAAAAGAATATATATTATTCTTTTTATATAAAATGAATTTAGACTGATAGAAGGCAAGGTAGTGGCCACCCTTGATGGTGGGGGTGGGCACGAGTGGAGGGGTCTTCTAGAAGTCAGTAATCTTTTTTTTTCTTTTTTTTTTTTTTGGTGCTGGGTATCCAACCTAGGCTTGGCAAATGCTGGGCAAGTGCTTTGCCACTAGAAGAGCAGATACATAAATGAGAAATAGAAAAGGATCAAACATTATCAACACAGAAAACCATCAAATCATAAAGATGAATAAAAGAGGAAGAACTGAACAGAGAATATTCAACTAGAAGAAAATCAACAAAATGACAGGCACAAGTCCATTCCTTTCATTAATAACTTTGAATATAAATGGTCTTAATTATTCATTTAAAAGACACAGGCTGGCCAGACATGGTGGTACATGCCTCTAATTCCAATACTCAGGAAGCTGAGGTAGGAGGATAACAAGTTTGAGGACAACCTGGACAACTTAGAACTTGTCTTAAAATAAATGTTTTAAAAAGACACAAACTGAATGGATAAAAAATAAGACTCAACAATGTGCTGCCTACAAGAAACTCACCAATAAAGATGCACACAGACTATAAGTGAAAGGATAAAAAATGATATTCTAAGCAAATGGAATCTTAAAAATAAGCAGGAATAGCTATATATCTGACAAAATAGGTAAGACAAAAGCAGTACAAAGAGAAAAAGATGATCTCTATATAACAAGGGATCAATTCATCAAGAAGATATAATGATTATAAATCTATATGCATCTAATAACAGAGCACCCAATTTTATAAAACAAACACTATTAGACTTAAAAGAAAAAGATAGGCTCCAATACAATAATACTGGGGGATTTGTACTCCACTAAAACCAGTGGATAGATCATCCAGACCAAAAAAATAATCAACAAATTCAAAGTTAAACTACACTGTAGTTCAAACAGTCTTAATAAACATCTCCAGAACACTCCATCCAACAACTGCAGAATACACATTCATCAGCAAATGGAACTTTCTTTGGTATAGACCATATATTAGGCCATGAAACAAGTCAACAAATTCAAAAATATTGAAACCATATCTTGTCTCTTTTCTAATCACAATGGAATGAAATTAGAAACCATAGCAAGAGAAACTTTATAAGTTATACAAATTGGTGGAAACTGAAACCATACTTTCAAATGAACACTAGGTTATTGATGAAGTCAGAAGGAAATTTAAAAATCATTTGAAGCAAATGAAAACAGAAATGACATATCAAAACCTGTGAGATACAGCAATAGCAATACTAAGAGGAGTTAGAAGCATGATTGCCTACATTTTAAAATATTGCAAGATTTGAAATAACCTAATGATGCATTTCAATGTCTTAGAAAACAAACATAACCAAAATTAGTAAAGAAACAATAAAAGATCAGAGCAGAAATAAATAGAAGAACCTGAAAGAGCAATGCAAAGGATCAATGAAACAGAGCTTGTTCTTTGAAAAGATATACAAAATTAACAAACTTTAACTAGACTAAAGAGAGAGAGATAAAAAGAAGTTAGAAACCTCACTATGGAAAGTCAAAGGATCAGTAGGGATTATTTTGAAAAACTGCATGCTAACAAATTGGATAATCTAGAAGAAATAGACAGATTTTGGAAACATGACCTGCAAAAACTGAACCAAGAGGATATAAAAAATGGAATAGACCAATTACAAGTAATAAGACTCAGTCAGTAATAAGTGTCTCTCGCAAAAGAAAAGCACAGGAACAAATGGCTTTGCTGTTGAATTTTACCAAACTTCTTTTTTGGGGGGTACTAGTGATTGAGTCTAGGGGTGTTCTGCTATCGAGTTACATCCCCAACCTTTTTGTTTTTTATTTTGAGACAGGATCTCATGAAGTTTCCCAGGCTGGCCTCAAATGCATACTCTTCCTGCTTCAGCCTCCTTTGTCACTTGGGATTACAGGCACAGAGCACTGCGCCAAACTTGAATTTTACCAAACTCTTTTATTTTATTTTTAATTTTTTCATACATGTATATAGGGTAATGTCGCTCTAAATCTACCATCCTTCCCATCTCCACCTGCACCACCCCTCCTCTCACTCTCCTTTATACAATCCAAAGTTCCTTCATTCTTCCCTACACACCCCCACTATGGATTAGTATCTGCTTATCAGATAACACATTTGGCCTTTGTTTTTTTGGAACTGGCTTATTTCACTTAGCATGATATTCTCCAGTTCTATCCATTTACCTGCAAATGCCATAATTTCATTTTTAAGACTAATATTCCATTGTGTATATGTACCATATTTTCTTTATCCATTCATCTGTTGAAGGGCATCTAGGTTGGTTCCATGGTTTTGCTATCATGAATTGAGCTGCTACAAACATTCATATGGCTGCATCAGTGTAGCATGCTGATTTTAAGTCCTTTGGGTATAAACCGAGGAGTGGGATAGCTGGGTCAAATGATGGTTCCATTTCAAGTTTTCTTAGAAATCCCCATACTGCTTTCCCAAATGGTTGCACTAATTTGCAGTCCCACCAACAATGTAAGAGTGTACCTTTTTCCCCACATCCTTGTCAACACTTACTATTGCTTGTATTTTTGATAATTGCCATTCTGACTGGAGTGAGATGAAATCTTAGAGCAGTTTTGATTTATTTCTCTAATTGCAAGAGATGACGAACATTTTTTCTTAGATTTGTTGATCGATTTTATTTCTTCTGTGAAGTGTCTGTTCAGTTCCTTAGCCCATTTATTGATTGGGTTATTTGTTTTTCTTGGTGTTAAGTTTTTTGAATTCTTTGTGTATCTTGAAGATTAGTGCTCTGAGGTGCATGTGGTAAAGATTTTCTCCCATTCTGTAGGCCCTCTCTTCAAATTATTGATTGTATCCTTTCCTGAGAAGATTTTTACTTTGAATTCATCCCATTTATTGATTCTTAATTTTGCTTCTTGTGCTTTAGGAGTCTTGTTAAGGAAGTCAGGTCCTAAGCAGACATGATGGAGATTTGGACCTACTATTTTTTCTATAGGTTCAGGGTCTCTATTTTAGTGCCTGTCTTTGATCCACTTTGGGTTGATTTTTGTGCAGGGTGAGAGATAGAGGTTTAATTTCATTTTGTTACACACAGATTTCCAGTTTGCCCAGCACCATTTGTTGAATAGGCTATCTTTTCTCCAATGTATATTTTTGACACCTTTGTCTAGTATGAGATAACCGTATTTATTTTGTACCATTGGTCTACATGTTTATTTTGATGCCAATATCATGCTGTTTTTGTTACTACTACTCTGTAGTATAGTTTAAGCTCTGGTATTGTGATGCCTCCTGCTTCATTCTTCTTCCTAAGGATTTGCTTTGGCTATTATGGGTCTTTTATTTTTCCAAATGCATTTCATGATTAATTTTTCTATTTGTATGAAGAATGACATTGGGATTTTAATAGGAATTGCATTGAATCTATATAACACTTTTGGTAGTATGGCCATTTTGACAATATTCATTCTGCCTATCCAAGAACATGAGAGATTTTTCCATCTTCTAAGGTCTTCTTCAATTTCTTTCTTTAGTGTTATAGTTTTCATTGTAGAGGTCTTTCACCTCCTTTGTTAGATTGATTCCCAACTATTTTATTTTTGTTGAGGCTATTGTGAGTGGGGTAGATTTCCTAAGTTCTCTTGCATGGATATGTTGCTTATGTATAGAAATGCATTTGATTTATGGGTATTGATTTTTATATCCTGCTACTTTTCTGAATTCATTTCTAAGTTCTAGAAGTTTTCTGGTGGAATTTTTTTGATCTTCTAAATATAGAATCATGTCATTGGCAAATAGTGATAGTTTGAGTTATTTTCCTATTTGTATCCCTTTAATTTCTTTCATCTGTCTGATTGCTCTGGATAGGGTTTCAAGGACAATGTTGAATAGAAGTGTGAAAAAGGGCATCCCTGTCTTGTTCCAGTTTTTAGGGGGAAAACTTCTAATTTTTCTCCATTTAGAATGATGTTGGCCATGGTCTTAGCATAGATAGCTTTACAATGTTAAGATATATTCCTACTATCCCTTGTTTTTCTAGTTTTGAACATGAAGAGGTACTATATTTTGTCAAATGCTTTCTCTGCATCTATTGAGATAATGATATGATTCTTTAAGTCTATTGATGTGATGTATTACATTTATTGATTTCTGTATGTTGAACCAACCTTGCATTCCAGGGATGAACCCCACTTGATTGTGGTGCACTATCTTTTAAATATATTTTTGTCTGTGATTTGCCAGAATTTTATTGAGAATTTTAGTGTCTATGTTCATGAGGGATATTAGTCTGATGTTGTCTTTCCTTGATGTATCTTTGTCTTGTTTTGGTATAAGGGTGATACTAGCCTCGTAGAATGAGTTTGGAAGGGTTCCCTCCTTTTCTATTTCATGGAATAACTTGAGGAATATTGGTGTTAATTCCTCTTTGAAAGTCTTGTAGAACTTGGTTGAGAATCTGTCTGGTCCTGGGCTTTTCTTTGGTAGGCTTTTGATAGTGTCTTCTATTTCATTGCTTGAAATCGATCTATTTAAATTGTATATGTCCTCCTGCATCAGTTTGGGTAGATCATATGTCTCTAGAAATTTTTTGACATCTTCAAGTTTTTCTATTTTATTTGAGTATAAATTTCAAAATAGTTTCTAATTATCTTCTGTATTTCAGTAGAATCCATCATAAAATTTCCTTTTTCATCACAAATTTTAGTAATCTGAGTTTTTTCTCTTTCTCTTTATTAGTGTGGCTAAGGGTTTATCAATTTTATTTATTTTTTTCAAAGAACCAGCTGTTACTCTGTCAATTTTTTGAATTGTTTTTGTTTCAATTTCATTGATTTCAGCTCTGATTTTAATTATTTCCTGTCTTCTACCATTTTTGGTGTTGATTTGTTCTTCTTTTCCTAGGGTTTTGAGATGTAATGTTAGGTTATTTATTTATTGACTTTGTATTCTTTTAAGGTATGAGTTCAATGCAATGAACTTTCCTCTTACCACTGCCTTCATAGCATCCCAGAGATTTTGATATGTTGTATCGGTGTTCTCATTTACCTCTAAGTATTTAGAAGTAAATTGATTTCTTCTTTTATCCATTCATCATTCAATAGCATGCTATTTAGTCAGGTGTTAGAATAGCTTCTATTTTTTATTTTATCATTATTTCTAGTTTCATTCCATTATGATCTGATAGAATGCAGGGTAGTATTTCTATTTTTTTGTATTCGCTGAGAGTTGCTTTGTGACATAACATATGGTTTATTTTAGAGAAGGATCCATGTGCTGTTGAGAAGAAAGTGTATTCACTTGATGATGGATGAAATACTCTATTTATGTCTGTTAAGTCTAAATCATTGATTGTATTATTTAATTCTATAGTTTCTTAGTTTAGTTTTTGTTTGGAAGATCTATCCACTGGTGAGAGAGGTGTGTTAAAGTCACCCAGTATTTTGTGTTGTGGTCAATTTGATTCTTGAAATTGAGAATGGCTTATTCAATGTACATAGATGCTTCATTGTTTTGGCCATATATATTTGTGATTGTTATGTCTTGTTGGTGTATGATTCCCTAAAAGAGTATGAAATGTCCTTCTTTATCCCTTCTGACTAAATTTGGTTAGTTTGAAGTTCACTTTGTCCGATATGAGGATGGAAACCCCTACTTGTTTATGCAGTCCATGTGAGTAATATGTTTTTTTCCCAACTTTTCATCCAGTCTGTGGATGTCTTTTCTTATGAGGTGAGTCTCTTGAAGACAGCATACTGTTCAGTCTTTTTTTTTTTTTTGAACCAGGGATTGAACTCAGGGACTCTTGGCCACTGAGCCACATCCCCAGCCCTATTTTGTATTTTATTTAGAGACAGGGTCTCACTGAGTTGCTTAGGGCCTTGCTAAGTTGCTGAGTCAGGAGGATCGCGAGTTCAAAGCCAGCCTCAG
>JAJEJO010001120.1:63046-124153 GCA_020662805.1 Glaucomys volans
GTTTTTTTTTCATTTCCTCCTCATGGAATATTTTGCTGAGAATGTTCTGTAGTGCAGGCTTTCTGCCTGTGAATTCTTTTAACTTTTGTTTTTCATGGAAAGTTTTTATTTCATCTTCAAATCTGAAGCTTAATTTTGCTGGATATAGGGTTCTTGGTTGGCATCCATTTTCTTTCAGAGCTTGATATATGTTATTCCAGGACCTCCTGGCATTCAGGGTCTGGGTTGAGAAATCAGCTGAGATCCAAATTGGTTTTCCCCTATAAGTAATTTGATTTTTTTCTCTCACAGCCTTTAAAATTCTATCCTTATTCTGTATTTTGGCCATTCTCATTATGTGCCTTGGTGTGGGTCTGCTCTAATTTTGTACATTTGGGGTCCTGTAAACCTCTTGTAGTTGATTTTCCATTTCATTATTTAGATTTGGGAAGTTTTATGATATTGTGTTATTGAAAAGATTGTGCATTCCTTTGGTATGTATCTCCAAGCCTTTGTCTATTCCGATAAATCTTAAATTTGGTCTTTTCATAATATCCCATATTTCTTGGAAGTTCTGTTCATGGTTTCTTACCATCTTCTCTGTGCGGTCAACTTTATTTTCAAGAGTATATATTTTGTATTCATTATCTGAAGTTCTGTTTTCCAAGTGGTCTAATCTGTTGGTGATACTTTCCATTGAATTTTTAATTTGGTTTATTGTTTCCTTCATTTTGAGGATTTCTGCTTGATTCCTTTTTATAATCTCTGCCTCTTTAATGAAGTGATCTTTCACTTTCTGTGTTTTCTCTCCAATACCATCCTTTATTTTGAAGATCAATCTATGTATTTTCTAAGTTCCATCTCTGACATTTCATCTACTGTGTTGTCTATGGATTCGATTGTTGAAACATCTTGGTTTGTTTGAGGCACTTTGTTCTCTTATCTTTTCATGTTGTTTGTATGCCTTCTCATCTAGCAGTATGGAGCTGAGGCAGTACAGATTCTACCTTGTAGACTTTTAGAGTCCCTGAAGGCTTCCAGTACCTCACCTTTAAGGGGGAGATCAATATTAACAGCACACAATGCAAATGATATACCACCTTAAGCCAAAAGGCTCCTATTAAGGCATTTACAGTTTTGTCACAGTAGACAGAAATGAAGTGTTCAACTGTTGTCTACAATATAAACAGTAAGTTTGCTAAAAGGGTTTATCATTTCAAATGATGGACAATGAAGGAACAGAAGTGGTGTAAGATGTGATGTTCATGAGGGGGAGGGAGAGAAGACACAGGTAAAAATTTATAGTAAGAGTGAGGGAGGAATTAATAGAGGTTGGCTGTTAGTATGAGAGAAGTGAGAAAGAGAATCTAGGGAGACAGGTAGGTGAGAGAAAAAAATATGTGCAGACTTTTTTTTAAGTAAAAATAGGAATACACAACAAAACTGTCATATGCTATTCAGACATCCCATTCCTCAACAAATTGATGCATGAAAAATATTTGGATTCAAAGATGATAGAGGTGTGAGACAGAGAACGAAAAAAAAAAAATGTTGAAAGTCTCAATGGAAAATCAAATGATTACTTCCATTGGCTTTCCAAAATTTTATCAGCTTCTCTTCTCTGTCGATAGGTGGGGTTGTCTGAAGTTTGATGTTAGCTCCAGTCCAGTGGGTGCTGGACTGGTTGGGTGGATGAGCCAATAGCAAGATGTCCTCACACCCTCTTACAGTCTTCTTGCCCATTGTAGCTGGCCCCTTCTGTCCCTGCACACTTCAGGACTCACTGAGCTGGAGAGAGCCCAGTTTTTTCCAGTTTCTTCAATCTGTGCTCCCCCTGAGGAACTGCCCCTAGTCTCTGGCTTTCCATGGGCTTGCCAGACTTGGACTGGCCCACACAAACCCAGCTGCAATCTGATGAACCTGGGCTTCAGTTTCCCCCAGCTCAGCCTTGCTGCAGCTCCAAGATCTCAATGCCCTTTCAACTTGCAGAGAGATCACCAGGAATGTGCTCACACAAAGGAGCAACCTGCAAAGAGGCAGCCAGATAGCAGCCACTACCCACTGAGCAGAAAGGCCTCAGGTGCAGCCAGACCTGCAGGTACCCCAATTTATTTCTATGCCCTGACCTGAGTCCCCAAACTGAGATGGCCATGCCCTGAGATGGCGATGGCCACAGCAGCAAACTGCAAGTCATGGCAATTGTCCCAAAATGGCAGCAGCCACGTGTAACCAACCCTGCGGGCACTGTGACAATGGACTTCCAGGCAACAGTGGGCAGCAGGCAATCTGCTGGTGGTCTGTGGGGTGGTCTGCAGGCTAAAGGCAAATGATTGGTGGGTAGAGGTTGGGCAGTGGGCAATGGGGAGGTGAAAGATGGGTAATGGGCAGGCAAACAGGCAAATGGCAGATGATAGGCAGCAGTCAGTGAGCCCTCAAAAATCAGGCAACTGGGGCTAGGGATATAGCTCAGTTGGTAGAGTGTTTGCTTTACAAGCACAGGCCCTGGGTTCAACCCGCACACCACAAAAAAAAAAAAGAAAAAAGAAAAAAGAAAAAAAGCAGGCAATATGCTGGCAGATGTTGGGTGATCCCCGTGGATGAATGGGGTAAACAGCAAGGGATCAGTGGGTAGCAATGATTACCTCAGAGAGAAACAGTATTTCCTCTGCTTGAATCCCAAGTTATGGAGCGACAAGGAAAGCAGCCTCCTTCTGGCTGCCATCTTGGATCCCCCAAATTTTACCAAACTTAATGAAAAACTAACAATGTTTCTCCATAGGATTGAAAGGGATGGAACCCTTCCAAATTCATTTTGTGAGGTCAGTATTACCCTGTTATCAAAACCTGAGAAGGACACAATGAAAACAATAGACCAGTATCTTTTATTAACATAAAGGGAAAAAGTCTAAACAAAACACTAGCAAATCAAATTCAACAGAACATCAAAAGATCATACACCATGATCAAGTTGGTTTCATTTCAGGGATGAAAGTATAGTTCAACATACATGAATCAATAAACATAATATAGCACATAAAGAGGATCAAGGATAAAAACCATATGATCATCCCAATAGATGCAGAAGAGCATTTGATAAAATTCAGCATTCCTTTCATGATAAAAGACCTGAACAAATTAGGTATAGAAGGATCATTCCTCAACATGTATATGAAAACCATAGCCAACATCATGTTGGATGGGGGGAAAGCTGAAAGCATTTCCTCTAAGATCAGGAAAAAAACAAGAATTCCACTTTCATGGCTGATTCAATATAGTAGTAGAAATTTTAGCCAGAACAATTAGGAAAGAGAGAGGAATAAAAGGAATACAAATAGGAAATGAAGAAGTCTAATGATCCCTGTTTGCAGACCCAAGACTCCAACAAAAAGACTGTTAGAACTGATAAATATCTTTAGTAAAGTAACAGGATGCAAAAACAACATCCAAAAATGAGAAACTTTCTATACACCAAAATTAATTTGCTGAGGAAGAAGTCATGAAAACAATCCCCGTCACATAATCACAAATAAATAAAATATCCAGAATAAACTTAAAAGTAAAAGACCTTACAATGCAAATTACAAAATACTGAAGAAAGAATATGACTTCCCATGTTCATGGGTTGAAAGAATTAATATTGTTAAAATGTCCATACTGTATGTTATGGTTTAGATATAAGGTCTCCCCCAAAATTCCTGTGTGTGTTAATGTAGGGGGTGAAATGATTAGATTGTGACAGCCATACCCTAATCCATGGATTAATCCATCTGATGGAGTAATAATTTGAATGGATTACTGGGTGGTAACTGTAGGCAGATGGGGCATGGCTGAAAGAAGTGGGTCACTGGGGGTGTGACTTAAGGATTGTATATTTCGTTCCTGGTTCCTTGTGCTCTCTCTCTCTCTGCTTCCTGGCTACCATGAGGTGAGCACTTTCCTCTGCCATGCCCTTCTGCCACAGTGCTCTCAACCTAACCTGGAGCCCAGAGCATTGGGGTCTGAGGACCATGGAAAGAACCTCTGAAACCATGAGCCAAAATAAACTTTTCCTCCTCTAAGTTGTTCTTGTCATATATTGGTTATAGTGACAGAAAATGGACTAACATATTACTCAAAGTCATCTACAGATTCAAGCAGTTCCCATCAAAATAACAATACAATTCTTAACAGAACCAGAAAAAATCCTAAAATTAATTTGAAAGCACGAAAGACCCTGAAAAGTCAAAGCAATCTTGAGCAAAAAAAGCAAAGCTGGAGGCATCACAATACCTGATTTCAAAACATACTACAGGGCCATAGTAACAAGAACAACATGGTATTGGCATGAAAACACACCCACAGAGAAATGGAATAGAATAGAGAACCCAGAAACAAATTCACATATCTACAGCCAACTGATTCTACACAAAGGGGCCAAAAGCATACACTGGAAAAAGGACAGCCTCTTTAACAAATGGTGCTGGGGAAACTGGATATCCACATGCAGCTATTAAAACTTAACCCCTATCTCTAACCCTATACAAAAATCAACTCAAAATGCATTAAAGACTAAATATAAGACCAAAACTATAAAACTACTAAAGGAAAACATTGGGGAAACATCTCAAGGTATTGGTATAGGTGATGGTTTTCTGCATAGGACTCCAAAAGGAAACAAAGGCAAGAAATGACAAATGGGATCACATCAAATTAAAAAGCTTTTGCACAGCAAAGGAAACAACAGTGTGAAGAGACAATCTACAGAATGGGAGGAAATATTTGCTATTTGACAGAGGGCTAAGGCCTACAATAAGATCTACGAAGAACTCAAAAAACTTAACAAAACCAACTAGCCAGTTTAAAAATGGTCAAATGATCAGAATAAACACTTCTCAAAAAATATAAATAATCAATAAATATATGAAAAAAAATGCTCCAGTCAGGCACACCTGTAATCCCAGTGCACATTTATAATCCTGACTAGCCTCTGCAGGTTTAAGGCCAGTCTAGGCAATCAATTCCCAGTACTGCAAAAACAAACAAAAACAAAAATAAAACTACCATATGATCCTGCTATTCCATACCTGGGTACATTTCCAATGAAAATAAAGTCAGTATACAAAAGAGATAGCTGCATTCTCATATTTATTGTGTCACCATTCATAACAGCTAGGATATGGGAATCAGCCTAGGTGCCCATCAACAGATGAAGAGATAAAATGTGAGATACAGTACAACCAGACGAATGAGAAGTTGTACTCCATTTATGTATGATATGTCGAAATTCATTCTGCTGTCATGTATAACTGATTAGAAATTAAATATATATTAAAAGGTAAAAGAAAAAAGTGATATATATATATATATATATACACACACAGAGACAATGGAGTACTATTCAGCCATAAAGAATGAAATCCGGGTTAGCTGGGCATGATGGCAAATGCCTGTAATCCCAGTGGCTCCAGAGGCTGAGGCAGGAGGATTGAAAGTTCAAAGCCAGCCTCAGCAGCTTAGTGAGGCCCTAAGCAACTTAACAAGACCCTGCCTTTCAAAATAAAAGGGGTGGGATAGGGACGTGGCTCAGGAGTTAAGCAACCCTGGGTTCAATACCTGGTTTTAAAAAAAAAAGGGCAGTGGGGGGAGAAATCCTATGGTTTGCATCAAAATGGATGGAACTTGAGGACATTGTATTAAGCAAAATAAGCCCGACACAGAGAGACAGAGTATGTTCTCACTCATTTGTAGAAACAAAAAACAAAACAAAAAAGATGACCTGAAAGTAGAAAAGGGATCACTAGGGACTAGGAAGAGTACTGGGGGTCCAAGGGTAGAAGAAGGGTGAAAGGAATGATCAAGCACAATATATGTGTGCATGGGAACATCACAGTGAATCCCATTAATCTGTGCAATTAATATGTGTTAATAATCACAAAATAATATTACATTTATATGCTAATAATTTATATTAAAATGGGGGGTTGGTATTGGAGAGTAAACCCTTGGGCCCTCTACCACTGAGCCACATCCCCAGCACTTTTGTTTTTTTATTTTGAGACAGGGTCTTGTTAAGTTGCATAGGGACTCAATAAATTGCTGAGGCTAACCTGGAATTTGAGATCCTCTTGCCTCAGTCTCCCAAGTTGTTGGAATTACAGGCATGTGCCACTGCACCCAGCTAAAATCATGCAAATTTAATGTTTATATTTTTCAGTCTACATTGTTAGGTTTGTCTTTCAAATGTATTAAGCAATTTTACTTTTTAAAATGCTGAATATTTTGCTTTAAAAAGAAATTACTGGGCTAGGGATGTAGCTCAGTGGTAAAGTACTTGCTTAGCATACAATAAGCCCTGGATTCCCAGTAGCAAAATTTTGGGGAGGGGGTGTACTGGGGATTGAACTCAGGGGCACTCAACCACTGAGCCACAACCCCAGCCCTATTTTGTATCTTATTTAGAGACAGGATCTCACTGAGTTGCTTAGGGCCTCACTGTTGCTGAGGGTGGCTTTGAACCCTCGATCCTCCTGCCTCAACCTCCAGAGCCGCTGGGATTACAGGTGTGCACCACTGTGCCTGGCAAAATTTTTTAAAATATAAATAAATAGCTGTTATATGTAAAATAAATACTGAGATGCCGGTAAAGTCATTGTGTTCTGATCTTCCAATCTCAGGCATTTAGGAATTATTGGCACTGGGATTTGAACTCTGAATAGGTGCATTTTTTTTTGTTTTGTTTTGTTTTGTAGGTCTCAGCTATGTGGCCCAGGCTGATCTCCACCTTGGGAGCTCAAGGGATCCTTCCTGCTCAGCCTTCCAAGTAGGCGTAACTACAGGGGCTACCACCTGTAGAATACCAGCTAGAATATTTCTAGTTTTAAACTTCATCTAAATCAGAGTTTTGCAGCATCAGTTCTATCGATGTTTTGAGCCAGATAATTCTTTGGTGGTCATGGTGGCAGCTTTTCTGTTCATTATAGAATATTTAGCCACATCTTTGACTAATTGCCACAAGCCACTAGCACCCTCCCACCCGTGCTCTCATTGTGACAGCCAAGGTTTCTCCAGTCAAAGCCAAATGTTCCCTGGTAGCAAAATTGCCCTTGGATTAGAACTGATCTAAATTAAACTGCCCTCCAGCTATATAGAAGGAACACCAGGAATCAAGAGGTGTGTCTGAAGCCTAGTTTTTGCCATCTGTATACATATGTTTATAAGCATACATTTCAAAATAATACAAACATTACCTGGCTGATCAGCTTCCTGTCTTTCCCCATTTCCTCCCCTAATTAGATATTCCAGCCATAGAGCAGGTATTTATAATTCTCCATTCTTCCTCTTCACTCCTTGGCATTTGCACTTTCCTTAATTTCCACCTGGCCAAATCTTGACTCACTCTTCAAGACCAAAGTTGGGGAGGCTAATAGCATGCCCCTGAAAGATACAGGAATCTAGCCCAGGGAAGGAGTTCAAGATAGATTGCACGTCCAGGGACCACCCCAATTTAACTAAGGATTGTTTTCCCTGGCTGAGGGAAAACAATCAGCCAGTAAGTCTTTCAGGGGGTAAGATTGGGAAATGGAGCTTGCATTTGATATGTATGTGAAAGCAAGGTTTGGGGAACTGGATAGAACACAAAGATGGCTTGAACTCTTGAAGGACAGATTCCCAACAAATGATAGGGAGTGGACTGGGGAGAGGGTCCAGGTAGCTTCCCTTCTTTTAACTGGCAGACCCTTCAGACAGTGCTGGGTTTGAGTGAGAGACTGCACCCTGGCCACACCCCCATTCCCTGCAACCTACGGGAAGTGCAAACAAGCTTCCTGGTAGCCAGGTTTAGCATGGTCTTACAATCTAATAGCCGTGAAGCACTGACAGTCTTCAACAAAATCATTCAAACAGCCTGAAACACCAAATTTCCCAACATTCTTTTCCCCCATTTTTTTCTCACTGCCTCAAGCAATACACCATTCCTCCATTTTTTGTCTCCCAGAAAATCTCCAAATTTCATCTGTTGGTCCCACTTCTCCAAGTCAGCCCTTTCCTCTGCAATCTTCCAAATCTGTGTGTGCATGTGCACGCACGTGCTTTGCTGGGGGATGGAACCCAGGGTCTTAAACATACTAGACAAGCAAAGTGCTCTACACTGAGCTGTATCCCAGTCTTCCAATCCCTTCTTCACTTTCATATTTAAATCAGTCCTTTCCAGTTTACATATTCTAGTTCTGCTTTCTCAGATTCCCAGATCAACCCAGGGGGCTCTATAGTACAAGGCCTGTAGCTGCCAGAAACACAATGTCTCAGGGAGAGGGAGAAAGTGGGAATACTCAGATATTAAAGTTTCATGTCACACAACATAAGAAAAAAGAACTCAAACCAAGTGTGGCAGTGGCACACCTCAGTAATCCCACGGTTTGGGAAGCAAGAGAATCTTAAGTTCAAGGCTAGCCTTGGCAACTTAGACCCTGTTTCAAAATAAAATCAAATAAATCCTAATTAGAATAAGTTATACTCCATGTAATATGTCAAAACACAGTTTGTCATGTATATCTAAAAAGAACCAAAAATAAAAATAATAAAATAAAATATTTAAAAAGAATTGGAATGTAGCTCAGAGGTAGAGTACCCTTGGATTTAATACCCAGTGCTGGGAGGAAATAGTAAAGAAAAAGAATCCAGCCATCCCTCACTGCAGGACTTCTCTCTCCTGTTAGTAGCTCTCCTTGTGGCTTTCTAGTCTCTATTTTTTCTTTAATATTTCCCTCCCATCCATTTTCTTTCTGACATTGCTATTGATAAAATTTTGAAATTCCTGGGCCAATAATCTAGTTTTCTGATTTTTCCTTTTTGTATTTTTTCACTCCTTTATATTTTTATTGTTTGCTCCAGTTCTAACTCCTCCCAACAAATAGGGCCACCAAAGCTCATCTATACCTTATGTTCCACTCAGCTCAGTTGTGTCACTTTTCTAGCCAAAGGAGGGTTGGCAGGAAAGGACCCCTCACTTGGGCAGGCTTCAAAGGCAGCAGTTGAGGCCTTTCCCCTGCAGGCGGGGTCTGGTTGCAGGAGTGCTGATGGTTCAGGGCTGTGCCCATTGAGGTGCCCTGCAGTTTTCTGGCTAGAAAGTTCACCCATTCCCGTTCCTAAGTCTGTTCAGTGGCAGAGCCAGCAGGGGCCAGCAAGCTTCCAGGTGGCAGTATGGCCCAGCCTCTCCACAAATGACCTGGGCCAGTCTGGCAAACCTGGTTGTGCCCTTGATGTTGCTGTGCTGTGTCTGCAGGAAAGGGGACCAAGCCACCATTCCTGTTAGGCCTGGCCTTTCCCCCACTGCTTCAATTCTTTTCCAGCCTCTAGGGTTATCACTGTTAGTTGCTGTAAATGGTTCTGTCTTTCCATGTCCTCCCACACACCCATGCCCCACATATCCCTAACTCTCTCAGGCTGTGAGCAAGTTGAGAGTCAGCTCTGCAAGGTCACTACAGAGCCCCCTGTTCTGCTGCCGTTCATGGTGGTCTCGCAAGATACCTTGGCAACATACACATTGCTTTTTTTTCCCCCTCTTGTTGTACAGTCAGTACTATAAAATTTGTTTTGAGTTTTGTAACTTTGTAGCATTTTAGATAAGGTTGTGTTTGTACTTTGTTATGTAGAGTAATGAAAATTTATTGAATAAACCTAGGATTAGAATGCAAGGAAAAAATATTTTTTCAAATTTACATTGCTACCATTCTTCTGAATTTTTTGAATGATAACAGTTTTCTTCACCTTCTGAATATTTTTTATAGTCCCTGAGCCCATGTTAGATGAAAAATCTGCTCCCTGAAGGAATTATATTAATCATTAATGTTATATTCGTCATATTACTATAACAAAGTAATATAGTTATATTTTAGCATTTCCTACATTGTGCTGGTCACACACACACACACATACACACATGCAGACACACACACACACAGACACGTTTCTTTACTTTGGTCTCTGTCTTTCACAGTAGAGGCTTCCCTCAAACCCAGGTTTCCTCCCTCATATTTAAGCAGAGGCACTTTTTTAAAGGACAACTGAGGACTAGGGATGTAGGTCAGTGATACAGTGCTTACTGTGTCTGAGCCCTGGGTTTGATCCTCAACACCCCAAAGAGAAAGGAAGGAAGGAAGGAAGGAAGGAAGGAAGGAAGGAAGGAAGGAAGGAAGGAAGGGAAGAAAGAAGGAAAGAAAAGGAAAAAAACCCAGCAAGTAAAGACCAACTGAATGCTCTATCCAACTTGTTAATTGGCATCTTCCCTGCAGGGTGATGTGATAGAGACAACCATTTTGTTGAGAACCCCAATGCCAGTATCCATGTATCTTTTCTCGTTGTCTGGCACAGTTCCCCAGAGAAGAAACCCCAGTCTCCAGTTTGGCTGGCAGTGATCTGAGGCCAGCTGAAAGGAGGCTGTGATTTCTCCTCCCGTCTACCCTCTCTCATCCAGGGACCCTTTTGGTTTATTCTCTGCAGAGGGTATGCCTCCTGTCTTCTTTTGGGGTGGGAGGGGGAAATACCTGTTGTCTAAGCTAGAGGAAGGAATCTGGGAATCTAACTTCTCCTTAGAATGTACTATAATCTGAATATGATCCTCTCTGAAACACGCTGAAATGAAATCCCCATTGGGAGAACAACTCAGTGGTAGAGCACTTGCCTAACACAGGCAAGGCCCTGGGCTTGGTTCCTGAGTTCGATTCTCAGCATGACATAAAAATTAATAAATAAAACAAAGGTATTATGTTCGTCCACAACTAAGAAAAGAATTTTTTAAAAAGAAGGGAAAGAAATTTAATCCCTATTAGGAGATATTATGAAGGAGGGCCAGGTATGATCCTTACCAGATGATTACGGCTCTCTTATGGTTGGATATAAGCTCCCCAAAGCTCCTGTGTTAATGCAAGAATAATCAGAGGTGAAATGACTACATTACAAAAGCTGTAACCTAATAAGCCCATCCTAATTTGAATGGACTGATTGGGTGGTAACTTCTGTAAGGTTGGGCATGGCTGGAGGAGGTGGTGGGTCATGGCGGCAGGGGGAGGGATACCCTGGAAGGCTGCATCTTTCCTGTGGTTCCTTCCCTGTGCCTTCTTTCTCTGTTTCCCCAAATCCAACATGAACTGAGCAGCTGTCCGCCCCTGGGCCCCTTCCCCATATGCTACTTCATCTTGGGTAGAGCAATGAGTGAGTCATCTATAGACCAAGACCTCTGAAACTGTGAGCCCCAAATAATCTTTTCCTCTTCTAAGTTGTTCTTGTTGGGTATTTTGGTCACAGCAACACAAAAGCTGACCGAAACAGACTCTATCCTCATGAATGGATTAATCCATCCATTCATTAAATGGGTTATCTCAAGAATGAGTCTTCTATAAAAGCCAGTTTGGTTAGGTCTTTTCTGTGCTTCCTGTCTCTCGCAGTCTCAGGACTCTGCCAGCAAGAAGAGCATCACCAGGTGTGGGCCCCTCAACTTTGAACCAGAAATATAAACCAAGATAAATCTCTATAATTTACCCAGCCTACATATTGTATTATTAGAACACAAGACTAAGGCAAACTTTAAACCTTTAAATCCTTCTGTTTTCAGCCCCCCCCGCTCCCCGCCCACTCTCACAGGTGTTGATATTCCCAGTACTGAGCCTTCCCATGACTCCCATTGCTCAGTCCACACTGCCTTGATACTTATTATTTGCACTTGGGTTTCAGTGTCCTTGGATCTCCAATCAGTTATCCCTCTTC
Source organism: Glaucomys volans (assembly GCA_020662805.1). Classification (NCBI taxonomy): domain Eukaryota; kingdom Metazoa; phylum Chordata; class Mammalia; order Rodentia; family Sciuridae; genus Glaucomys; species Glaucomys volans. The sequence continues at coordinate 74,765 of JAJEJO010001120.1, forward strand.
CATTAGCTTTCCAGCTTCCAAAATGGTCTTGTCATATTTTCCTGGACTATTGCATTTCTGTTCTGCTTAGTCCTTTCCTATTATCTTGGTAGGGACTGGGGAGGAAGTACACACAAAATATGTACATTCAATTGGCCATATTTATCAGAATATTTATCTTCCATCTTCCTGCACTATGGGTGCTCAGGCTCCTCTGTGCTCTCTGTGTGAGGATGACCTATAATATTTGCAAAGCTCTCTCATCCCCTTCCTCCCACCAGAATACTTTTGTCATCTTGTCTTCATGCAGAATACTCACTATTCTCCCATTCTCATTTATGGGCATTACTTGCTCCCATTTGTGCCCCCATAATCTTCTGCATAGCTATTAGAGCATAGTTTTCACACTGGGGGTCATGAAATCAGTGGGTCATTAAATCAATTCAGTGGACATTAAACAACATTTATATTGGGAGGACATGTAAACTGTATATCTTACTGTGGGTCAAGGTTGAAAACAGTTATTTTGGTGGTACTGGGTATTAAACCTGGGAGCATTTTACATCTGAACTATATCCCCAGCCCTTTTTATTTTGAGATGGTATCACTAAATTGCCCAGGTTGGTCTTGAACCTGTGATCCTCTTGCCTCAGCTTCTCAAGAATCTGGGATTACAGGTATGTCATTATTCCTAGCCAAGGTTGAAAACATTTGGAAGTCACTGTATTATGAACTTAACACTTTTTTTACCTCAGTACACTGGGAATTGAACCCAGGGCCCTGCACATCCTAAACAAGTGCTACATCCCCACCCCTTTTTAATTTTTTTTTAAATTTTGACAAAGGGTCTTGCTAAGTAGCAGAGGCTAGCCTTGAACTCGTGGTTGTCCTGCGTCAGCCTCCCAAGTGATTAGGAAGATAGACACAGGACTACCTCATTTTGACTAGTTGTTACTGTGTCTTTACTACCAAACACTGAATAACTTGGAGATAATGACCATAAATTATCTGCCTTCCCTATGCTCAGGGCCTAATATAAGATCTGACAAAGCTCTGTCAATATTTGCTGGGTTGAATTGAACATATTTGAAATCACTTTGTAACCTGTAAAGTCAGATGAATATGAACTATTTGCCTAAAGTAGGAGTCCACAATTAATTCCCTGGAGAGCTAGGGCACCTGAGGAAATATAACCGAATATTGTCACAAAGATTGTATATCACACCCCAGAAAGCAAGGCAGACCTAAGCAGAGGCACAGCCATGCTGGCCTGCTAATCTCCTGGGAGCTGAAGTCAGTTCGAACCAAAGAGCTTCCCCATCCTGGTTATCTCACTTAGATATTTAAGTACCTTCTTCTGATAGGTGTTTGAATATTGATAACCCATGAAGTGATTTTCTACACTCTAGGAAAATTGTAACTTATGTCCTCTTCCGATTTTCCAGAAGGTTATAGAATACATTTTTGGGAGATGATGTTGTATAATTGAAATAGCATAAGGTTTAAGTCAATACAAAATCCTGGGTTCAGCTCCTAACTCCAGAAGCAAGTAACATAATCTCAAGATCAGTGTGTGCAGGACTGGGGCCAAGACAACCTTGCTGGCCATCCTCACTTTGACCTTGTCTACTTTAAACCTGCTGAGGCTGAAATAAGATATGTTTGGCCATGACTACACCTGCTGATTTGTAGAGAAGCTGATGTCTGTTGTTCCAGCGAGAGACTGCAGCTCAGTTATCCAGAGCTAGTGCACAAAGCTGCTTAGCAGGTCTAGGTACGCTTTGTTGATCTATAATAAAAGAGACTTAAACACTGTTCAACTGTTATTGATATCTTTTGAAACAGCTGCATAAGTTGCAAAATGTTATTGGATCTCCCTCAGTGTCCTCCTTTATTCTTTTATTTGGGAGGCAAGGAACTGATATCTAATCTATGTATTGGGAAATGGAGACTTTGGTTTGTGCATCACTCTTTTTAAATTTGGGGAAGTCAACACCATCCAGTTAAAAAGCCATGTTTTTGTTTTTGTTTGGTACTAGGGATTGAACCTAGGAGTGCTTTACCACTGAGCTACATCCCTTACCCCTTTTCCCTTTTTATTTTGAGACAGGGTTGTGCTAAGTTGCTTAGGCTCTCACTAAGTTTCTAAGGCTGGCCTTGAACTTGTGATTCTGCTGCCTCAGCCTTCAGAGCCTCTGGGATTACAGGTGAGTGCCCTGGGCTCTTAATCAACATAAATAGCTCTCTGGACTATAACCCATCAGTTGGGAAATGTTTTGCCAGACAAGAGATGCATGAGACTTTCACTCTCTTTGGTGATCATGGGGTGTCTGAGGTGAAGTAAGTTTGTTATGGCAGTTAAAACATTCTGGCTCAGGAGCTGGGGATGTAGCTCAGTAGCAGAGTGCTTGCCTAGAACGTGCAAGGCCCTCAGTTGATCCCCAGTGGTGAAAAAAAATTTTGGCTTATACTCGAGAGAGAGCTGCAAACAATTTTATTTTAAAGTTCTCCAAGCCTTTGGTCATCTGTGCATTGTTAGTCTGGGAGCAGGGAAAGGGGCAGTGTTCATCTTTGTTATGTCTGCTCCATTCCAAGGTCCCCCAACTGGAAGCCTTCAGTTCTAAAGCTGCTGATGAGTGTTGAGAGAAACAAATGAAGAAATGCGATTCTTGAAGCCAGTTGATCATGGGTTGAGTTGAAAAAATAATCTGATCTGATACATGTTTATTAAAACAAAATAAGGGACTGGGTATGTGGCTTAGTGGTAGAGTGCTTGCCTAGCATGTGTGATGTTCTGGGTTTGATTCCTAGCACTAGAGAGAGAGAGAGAGAGAGAAAGTTTGCAATAATTTTCCTTTCATACATATATTGGGTTTATATGTCTTACCCAAGGGGAATGAGGGCAGTTTCATTTGCTTAGAATAATTTTTAAATTAAAAAAACTTTTTTATTATTTATTTATGTGGTGCTGAGGATTGAACCCAGTGCCCCACACATGCAAGACAAGTGCTCTACCACTGAGCCACAACCCCAGCCCAGAATATTTTAAAATTTAAATTACAGGTTGCAGCCCATTAATGGGATGGTAAGATGGGAAGTCAATAGTGTATAGCAGCCGGGCGCAGTGGCACACGCCTGTAATCCCAGAGACTCAGGAGTCTGAGGCAGGAGGATCTCGAGTTCAAAGCCAGCCTCAGCAACTGAGCGAGGCCCTAAGCAACTCAGTGAAACCCTGTCTCTAAATAAAATACAAAAATAGGGCTGGGGATGTGGCTCAGTGGCCGAGTGCCCCTGGGTTCAATCCCCAGTACCAAACAAACAAACAAACAAACAAAACAAACAAACAAAAAAATGTATAGCAACCAGCATATTTAAAAGAATGAAATAGAATGAGAGGATATCAAACATAAGTTCAAGTATGAATTTCATGACTGTGTGTGTGTGTGTGTGTGTGTGTGTGTTAGAAATAAAATGCAGTTCCTAATATGGGTTATGGTTAAAAAATTTGAGAACACTGATTTAGATCATTTAAAGACTTATCCCTAGGGATGTGAAGAGAGTTGCAAAATACCACTGCTTGGTGTATGATGATTAAAATCAGGGTTTTGTCCTTAAGGATGGGAGCTAGGGAGTGGTTTCTGGGTACACAGTGGACCACTAGGATACTGAAAAAGTGGCATTGGATCCTGTTGTTCTTAGCCTCAAAAACCATGAACTAACATAAATGCCTTTCACAATCTTGGCTGCTGTGTGACTTTATATGATCTAACACCTGTCTCATTATTTCAAATTTAGGATGGTCTACATATCATAAAAGTCATTCGTTAGTTGCCTTTAAGATACTACTTGTCTCCCAACTATCTGTTCTCCTTCACTGACATAATCATTGAAATTTTACCTGGCATGCAGTCATCCAGATAGACTATATTTCCCAGCTTCCCTGGATCCAGGTAGATCATGTTGACTAAGCACTGACCAATGCAAGATGTGCAGAAATGATGCATGCAGATTTAGAGTCAGGTCCTTATATGGAAGGGGTATGTCCTCCTTTCTCTCTCCCCCATTCTGCTGCCTGGAACAAGGACTTATCTGGAACCACAGCGACAAAGGCAACCATAGGGATAGAGAAGCAACAAAATAGGAGGCATCTGGGTTCATGACAGGTATTGTCAAGCCCTGGATTATTACACAAGCAAGAAATTAAACTTCTTTATTGTTTAAGCTCTTGTTATTTTGAGTCTCTGCTATAGCAGTTCAACCCATATCCTACCTAGTATCCTTTTCTTATGCCCTATTGGTTGAATAACAGTGGAAGTCTGAGGACTAAACTACATAAGACATTGGGTATATCTGATTTTAAGGTAGATGTACTTTATTTATTTCTTTTGCAGTACTGGGGATTGAACCCAGTGCTTCATGCATGCTAGGCAAGCGTTCTACCAGTGAGCTACATCCACAGCCCATGGTGCAATGGACTTTAAACCACAATACCACAAAGAGTGTTTGCTTTTATGTGTGCACTCTGACACCAGCAGGCTGAGGATTAGATAGTTCAAAAAAATAATTCTTGCCAGTAACATGTGCTGCTTAGATTAGGTTAAACCATATTGGGGAAATGATTTAAGCATAAAAATGGTCAGATATTAGCAATTTCATGTTTTAATCTAAAAAGGATGAGTTTCATATATGGTAGACTCAGAATTCATGAACATTGAGCTCTTGAGCTCTTCAGTAATTGTCCTTTAAAGGGCCTATGCCAAAGCTCAATCTGCATGGCAGAGGAACCTTAAATGCACACCTAGATAGTCTCCAGCATGTCATTAGCCTTGGCTTCAGGTTGTGACCAGAGATTCTAACAAATCCTTGAGCAATATGCTTAATCTATTGGGATGACTTGTAACGATCTTAAAAGAGACAAGTGAAACCAGTGAATGATGGCAGTTAGCCATAGCTTTGCTGGGGGTGGTAGACTTTGGGAGGAGAAAAAAGAGTCACATAGTTATATGACTTAAACTCAAGGGTGTGAGCTATAAGATCAACCTTTTTTTTTTAATGGAGCCAAGTGTCCTATTAGTCAGAGGTATTGTAGATAAGAGTCTCTTTTCCTGTTTCTTGGTTATTATGACAGTACAGTAATATGGCAGATGGCTTGTATGTTACAGGTTAAACCTTATGAATGCTGATTCTCTTGCTTTGATTCCAAATTCCCAGGGAAGAATCCGATTGGCTAAACATAGCAGATGCTCACAGTGCCCTGTGCCATATCAGTCAGACTCACCTCTGACTTTAGCTGCTGCTACATTGGACAGCTTCTGTGAGCCCACTTCAAAGCCCAGCCTCAGTATTTCTGCTAGATTGAGAGACTGGCTCCTCATTTTCAGTTGTAGCCTAACTTATCTCTCCCATTCTGGAGGATCCTTTAACTCTTGAGCTTATTTCATCTGTTAACTTGTCCCCACGCCTAGATTTATGGGGAGATAAAGAATCACCAACTCAAAAGAAGAGGCTATAGCTCTTAGTAGAGTGCTTGCCTAGCTTGTGAGGCTCTGGATTCAATCCCCAGCACTTCCAAAATAATAATGATGATGATGATGATGATGATGATGATTATGATGATGATGATAATGATAATAAAAGAGGGAGAGAACCATCTACCCTACATAGGAGGAGTCAGAGGCAGGTGAGTAAGCATCAAAGTATGCTGAGGTTGGAAAGTCTCAAACTGGGGCTCTGCAATAAAGCAACAACCAATCTAATGACGCCCACACTTCATTCAAGAAACATTCCAGAAACATTAAGAATATTCTAGCTAGTGTTTTTCACGTGTGGTGCCACGTGCTGGGTGTGGTGGCAAAGGCCTGTAGTCCCAACTGCATCGGAGGCTGAAGCAGGAGGATCCCAAGTTCAAAGCCAGCCTCAGCAATTTAGCAAGGCCCTGAGCAACCTTGCGAGACCCTGTCTCAAAAAATAAAAAATTAAAAGGGCTTGGGATATGGCTCAGTGGTTGAGTCCCCCTGGGTTCAATTCCTGATACCAAAAAATAAAATAAATTCCTTCATGTGCTTCCTACTGAATCAGAAGCTCTAAGGCCCAGGAATCTGCATTTAAAAATAGTTCTATAGGTGATTCGGCTTCACACAAGTCTGAAATCTCTTTATTATAGACACTGTTAGGTTCTGGGACCTGACACACAACAAAGTAGACGCGGTCCCTGACTCCCCAGCATATTTATGTGTGTAGAAGTTGTGTAGTGGATTACAGTGAGGTGCTATGGTGCTGAAAGAGCTTCGCTCAGAATGAGGAGGGTCAGAGAAGTCGTAGAGGAATGTATCAAAGCCCAAACCTGGAGGAAGGAGATGTAGCTCTGGAGAGGAATTGACACTACAGAGAATTATGGGCACTGTCAGCTCCTGAAGAATAGGTAAACCTTGGCGGTGAACGAAATGGCCAGCGGGAGGGCGTGAAGTGAGAAGCTGACCAGGGAACGAAGTGTGAAAAGACTGATTCCAAACTATCCTAGCCAGCACTTGTCCCCAAGACAGCATTTGTCCTTTCGCTTATCCCTAAGGACTGATAAAGACCCTCCCCGGAGTTACGCCAGCGCTCAAGATCCAAGACCGATTCGCGGTCACCACTGACCTGGGACGGAATCCCACACCCCTGACTTGTCGGATGAGGGGCGGGGCTCTGCTGAGTCGGTAGCTCCCCACGCTGCCCCGAGACTGCGCGGGTCGGACGCGAGCCGCCCTGCGTGATGACGTCATCGCGCCCGCGCGCGCCCAGGGAGGTGTGGGAGCGGTGGACCGGCAGCGCTGAGGCTCTGGTAACGCAGGCTGGGCGGGGAAGAGGAAGGGGCGGGACGGGGAGCCCCCTCCCGAGTGCTGGGTCGTGGTCCCGATCCACAGTGAGAGCCCTAGGGACGCTCCGCACTCGCTTCTTACTCCAGCAGGCTCTGCCCGGCCCGGCGATGGAGTTTCCGGACCTTGGGGCTCACTGTTCCGAGCCGAGCTGTCAGCGCTTGGGTGAGAGGCGGAGCGCGCGGGGAGGCGGGCCGAGTGGAAAGGGGCTTAGGACTGCAGATGGGGCGAAGAGAGTGGGCTCCGGAGCTGGAAATGCCAGAGAAGGGCGGAGCTCGAAGTTGGGGGCGGTGGCTAGGGGGCGTGGCGAAGGAGGCTGTGGACTAGGGAAGGTGTGCAGTGTGTTGCCAAAAGGGTGGCGTTTCCTTCCGGAGTGGCAGCCTTGAGTGAGAAGAAGGGACAGCCAGGTCCTGCTGGACCTACAATCCGACTCACTTCTTGCAGATTTTTTGCCGCTCAAGTGCGATGCCTGCTCGGGCATCTTCTGTGCAGACCATGTGGCCTACGCCCAGCATCACTGTGGATCTGCTTACCAAAAGGTGAGGAGGCGATCATCGTGAGGGTGAGGGGGCGGATGGTGAATGCATGCAGAATCTCCAGAATCTGCCTCACATTTTCCCTCCTTTCTGAGGCTCAATGCTGGGGAACATTGGGTTTTCTGGGGTTGGGGGGGGGGGGTATACCCAAGTTCTTTCAGGACCAGAGATTTGTTGGACCCGGAGTGGACCACAAACTGACTCTTGCCCCTTGACTATAGGATATCCAGGTACCGGTGTGTCCCCTTTGTAATGTACCTGTGCCTGTGGCCAGAGGGGAGCCTCCTGACCGTGCTGTGGGAGAACACATTGACAGAGACTGTCGGTCTGATCCAGCACAGCAAAAACGCAAGGTCAGTGATTGAGGGGTTAATTTTGATTCAGCTGGAACTACTGATACCTTCACACCTAAACAGCGAACTCCAGGGATGGGGCTGGAGATGGGATAGAATCTTACAGACTTAAACCTTCCTAATTCACTTCAGATCTTCACCAACAAGTGTGAACGCTCTGGGTGCCGGCAGCGGGAGATGATGAAACTGACCTGTGAGCGCTGTGGCCGAAACTTCTGCATCAAGCACCGTCACCCACTGGACCATGATTGCTCTGGGGAGGGGCACCCAACCAGCCGGGCAGGGTAATTGCTCCACTGAACCTCTGTTACTACAAATCGGGAAGCTTCAACCCTGTCCTCACCGGCCAAGGGAATTTTTTAACCTCTTTTTCAAACTGAAGGAACTCCCTGATTTTCTGGGTAAGGTCTGTTCTTGGAAGCATGCCAAGACTATCTGTCTTCCCTACAGACTTGCTGCCATTTCCAGATCACAAGGTCTGGCTTCAACAAGCACCATCCCCAGCCCAAGTAGGACCTTGCCTTCCTCTCCCTCTCCCAGCAGGTAGGCTTGCCCATTCCCCCCGCCCTCCCTTTTTTCACCTTCACATCTCTGATCTCAGCTTCTTGAATGTCTGCCATAGAGCCACAACCCAATCTCCGTCCCGGACAGTCCCTCCAGTGATTACTTTGCAGAATGGCTTGGTGAGTTGGGCAGAAGTTGGATGGAGAGAAGCAAACCCATGTAATTGTAATGTCCAAGGAAACTGGCCTTCTTTCTTCCTTTGCAGAGTGAGGATGAGGCTCTGCAGCGTGCTCTGGAACTATCTCTAGCAGAGACCAAACCCCAGATCCCAAGGTACCTACTCTGGTGACAGGGCAGGATTTGGGCTAGAGCTCAGTTTGGAGGAGGGGAGGTGAGATCACTCTCACCCTATGCAAGATAGTAGGAACTTAAGCTCAAGATTAAGATGCACTTTTGACCAATTCTTTCATCGCCTTTATACAATGGGAACAATACTAACATCTACCCTGGATTGCTGTGAAGACTAGTAATACCTAGAGGTGCTCAAAAACATGAAGCCTAACACAGACTGGATGCTTGAATTTTAGATATTACTGCCATACAACTTAAGTTGTTTCTCCCTCTTAGTTCTCAGGAGGAAGAAGACTTGGCTTTAGCTCAAGCACTATCTGCCAGTGAGGCAGAATACCAACGACAACAGGTATAGAGATGGTGGGATAAATGTGGGGCCATGAGCTGGTAGGGGGTAAGAAGCTGTGTGTAGGGGGTGTTCTTCCAAGTGCTGGAAAGTGTTGGGATGTTCGTTATCCTTTTCCTTTCAGTGTGACCCCAGCCCATGCTAAGTTCTGAAATGAGGCTTTTCCTCCCTTTTCCTTGACTTTGTATCCTCTCTCCCCCTCCTCGCTCCAGGCGCAGAGCCGCAGCTTGAAGCCGTCCAACTGCAGCCTGTGCTAGGGTCCTGGGCATGGGGAGGGAGGCTCAGCTGAGAAGGACTGTGGCCCTCACATCTCCAGGGTACACAGGGAGAGGAGGTGGACAGCAGCCTGGAGTGCAGAAACAAGCAGAAGTGAGGCGGAGGCCGCTCCCAGGAGCACCAGAGGCTTGCTGAGCTGAGCCTTTGAAAGGTCCTGCTAGCTCTTCAGCTGCAGGGAGAAAGTAACTGAGAACCATTTCCTGGTTGAGCCCTCAGTGGATGCTGGCCAGGCCCTGCTCTCAGCCCCCTTCATCATGTCATCCCCTGACCCTGGGGCTGCCCCACACAGGTAGTGGGCAGGGAGGGGCGGGGCTGCCCCACACAGGTAGTGGGCAGGGAGGGGCCTGGAAAGAATAAAGATCTTGGCAGTTAGTAAGATATCCAAATGGTGTGTGTCTCTTCCCTCTCCAACCCAAGACAGGAAAGTCTTGTCAGGAATGTTCCATTGACGTAAGAATAGAGGCCCCTCATGATGTCCCACAGACAAAGCCACAGTGATCTTGCACAGTCCACACTTTTATTTCCCCAAAAAGTGCTTTCTAAAAGATCCCTTCCTGTCACAAATGCTAGCACCGAACCCCTGACCAGGATTAAATAATCCAGGGAAAAGGGACACATCTTATTCCCCTGAGTTAGTGTTTGATAGGGAAGAAATCACAACTTTTGTCACTGTGCCATGGTCTGGGGCTTAGTGTCTTCAGAGACTTCTTCTTGTCCCTGCTGCTGCAGCTGCCACATGTCAGCATATACCCCACCTCGGGACAATAGCGCCTCATGCCTGGGGTGAGGAAGCAAGTGTAAGCACCAACCATCAGTTTCACTCTAAAGAAACTGGGGTGAGAGGACAAAGGAGACAGGCAAGGGAGCGCCCTCGAGAAGCCCCTGCCCTGTTCATCCTATCTCACCGTCCTCTTTCCACGATGCAGCCATCTTTGATGACAAGGATCTGGTCAGCATTGACCACAGTGGAAAGCCTGAGAAGTCAGAGATCAGTTATTCCCCACTCCACCAGAAGTGGCCCACACTGCCAGCCACCCAGGCCCAGTAGTCTTGTACCTGTGTGCCACCACGATGGTGGTGCGGTTGGAGCACACTTTGGCCAGAGAAGCCTGGATGGCCCTCTCGTTAGATGTATCCAGTGCTGATGTTGCCTACAGAGAGGTCCAGGTAAAATGCCCCTGCCACCCAAGATCCCAATGGGAGGAGGACGCAGGCTGTTAACTGAGGCTCAGGAAATAAGAGTTTGGGCATGAGAACCATAAAGGGTTTTGGTGAAACATGGACTGGTGATACCTATGCCAGGTGGGAAACTGCCTAGCAGAAGTGACTTGGGCACAGACAGGGAGGGCAAGGGGTGCTGAGGCCTCACCTCATCCAGCAGAATGATGTCTGGAGCTTTGAGAATGGTGCGAGCGATGGCAACTCGCTGCTTCTCCCCACCGCTTAGCTTCAGTCCCCGCTCACCCACCTGGGTCTCGTACCCTGTGGATATTTGCCCACCTCCCTCAAGTCACATATAATAAACTTGGTATCTGCAACCAGAGATCAGAAGGATTAACAGAACTACACTGGGCAGGGGAGGGGACTCTGCAGAGGTACCTCACCTTCAGGGAACGTCATGATAGCATCATGGATGCCTGCAGCCTGTGCAGCAGCCTCTACCTCATCATTCCCAGCTGTGACACGGCCATAACGGATGTTGTTGGCAATGGTGTCATTGAAGAGGACAGTGTCCTGGGGCACAACTCCAATGTGGGATCGGAGAGAGGTCTGGGTCACCTGGGGCCAAAAGACCATATACCACACCCTGTGAGTTCCCCTAGACCTGGCAGGAAGCACAAGGCTTACGAGGCCCAAGGCTGGAATCTTGCCATCACTGCTGCAGTGCTAGCTGGGTGGGCAAATTGCTCGCCCTCTCTCAGAAACATACTGCTGCCGCCGCCTGCTTTCCTGGACCACTACAGAAAATCTGTATCATGTATTCTATATGCACACCTCTAAATTATGGTCTTGTCCCCAGGAACCTTACCTGTGAAATGTCCTGCCCATCTATTCGGATGCAGCCAGAGTTAATGTCATAGAAACGAAACAGAAGGCGCAAAATTGTGCTCTTCCCTGCCCCAGATGGGCCCACCTGTTGCATTGGAAACATGGGAAAACACTCAGGCCCACGGGCTTTTAAGGCTCCAAGAGGCAACCAAAACCCATGCAGTCCGTCACATTCATTCCTGCTGCCCATCATAACAGAGCTCTGACTCCCATCCTGGGTCATGAACCACCACAGGCACTGAATGAGGGAAGCTCAAGAAGTATGGGCCAAGTGGCTGGGTGTCTTCTCACCAAGGCCAGTGTCTGTCCCGGCATCACGGTGAAGGACACGTCTTGCAGGGTCTCCCGCCTGCAAGAAAGTGTGGGTGGGGTCAGCAGGCCACTCCCATTGCTAGAACCACTACTGGGTCTTGCCCTCCCCCACCCGACTCTTTCCCCCTGTAGTGGTGGGCTGCAAAGCCAGGGTTCAGAGCAGGATGAGGGGCAGGAAGGCAGTTGCAAATGGGCAATAGAAAAGGAAAGAAGGCAAGAGGAGAGGGCTCACCCATCAGCATAGCTGAAGTGCACATTCTCGAACTCAATCTGGCCCTTTTGAAAGTGAAGGGGCCCTGCTCCAGGAAGGTCCTTCACCTGGCAGAGTGCAGCCAATGTATAAAAAAATTCTCCAGAGACAAGAAACAGCCCAACCAAGCCCCACTCCTGTCTTCACTCACTTCTGTCTCCTCTTTCAGCAGGTCAAACATGTTCTCCATGTCAATGAAGTTGGTCTGGATCATCCTGCAAGAAGGGTGAGGGTTGGGGTTCCTCTGAGGAGCTGGGAAATAGCAACACATACATCAAACAGGTGAGAGCCAATGATCAGGTTACCTGTAGTAGGTGCCAAACCAGTTGAGGGGCATGTATAGTTGGATGATGTAAGTGCCAAAGAGCACAAAGTCCCCAACCTGTGGAGACGCAGGAAAGCCAACGAGTTATAGGGGGTCTGCTCTTCCTACCGTCCTGCCCACTTCCCATTCAGGGGCTTGGTGGCTCAGACACAGGCCCCAGGCCCCTCTTCCTTGCCCCCACTCTCTCATTTCTGATTCTGCCTCACCTGTAGCTTCTGCTCACTGACAAAGTATGCGCAAAGGAGAGAGCCAGCAAGGAGGCCAAGTCCAATAACCAAGTTCTGTGTCTGATTCAGTAAAACCAGTGAAGCGCTTGACTTCCACTCCAGACCCTAAAGGCAATTATACAGGAGGGAAGAATGTCCCATACACACTGACCATCAGCAAATCCCAACTTTCAATCTCACTACTTGGACCATACTCCTCTCAGCCATGGCAATGCCCTGATGACCACCCTGCTGCTCTTAGGAGGCCACACCTCACATCCTCACCTGATACTTGATGATGGCCTCTCGGTAGCGCTCCACTTCATAACCCTCAGCGTTGTAGTACTTCACCTGATGAAGTCAGACAGTGCATAGTGCTCAGATCATTCATCCAGATTCCCAATCCTTCCTTCCTGATTTTATTTTATTTATTTATTTTGGGGGGGTACTGGGGATTGAACCCAGGGGCACTTTACCACTGAGTCACATCCCCAGCCCTAATTTGTATTTTATTTAGAGACAGGGTCTCACTGAGTTACCTAGGGCCTCGCTAAGTTGCTGAGGCTGGCTTTGAACTCACGATCCTCCTGCCTCAGCCTCCCAAGTGCTGGGATTACAGGTGTGTGCCACCACACCCGGCCCTTCCTGATTTTAAATTTCACTAATCCTAGCTCCTCATCACCCCAGTGGTCCCAGTCACACTCCTCCACATTTCTGTGCCTCTCATCAATGCCCCTGAGGCCTTCCTTACCGTCTCAAAGTTCAGTAGAGAATCCACTGCCCGTGCCCTCGTGGCATTTTCCTGCATGTTCATGGCACGACGAAACTTGGTTCTCCACTCGGTGACCACAATGGTCAGGACTGGAGGGTAACAGAATGAAAGGCAGGGAGAATAAATCATCATCCTCAACAGCAAAGACCAAGTGTTGATATCCACTACCTGCCATCATACTAAACCTGCACTAGGGCCCTGGGACCCAGACTCAAGAGGGAGAAAGCCTTCAGCTTGAAGAGGAGAGGAGCTGCGTGTGAGACACCCCTCTGCAGCAAACTCAAAGGCTCATGTGTGGAAAGTGACTTGAGGTGAACAAATGAAGGTAAGGTGCATCTTACTGCACAAACGAGTTTCTCTTTGACCTCTGGCCACAGCAGGGACCTAAGTGACAAGGATGTCACTCCCTGGTCCTCCACCTAGGTTGAACTAAGGTTCAACTTGACAGAGCAGGAGATCTGCCCACCATGCCAGGAGAAGCCATATCCTAATTAAGTCCACCAATCCTCTGCCTCCCGGAGGTGGGTGGTCATGCGATGCTCTCGCCCAAGGGAGCCCTGGAAAGTAGAGAGGTGGTTTCACCCGGCAGCACTCACTGAGGTAAAGACTCATGCACAGGAACACAATGAGGCCAAACCAGGCGTTGAAGAACATGCTGAAGTAGATGATGCCAATGATGATGTCCGCCAGCGTGGGGATGATGTTGAACACCAGGTAGCTAGGAGGGCAAGTCAAGCAACAGAGGCTTGGCGACTTAGGCCCAGCAACCCTTCCTCTAGGAGTTTCAAGCGTCATGTTTTGCTTTCAACAGCAACGGACAGGAATCAATCTAAACTCCTCTCAAGAGGCACACGGCTAAATAAACCACGGCATGCTCAAGCCACAGAATCCTCTGCATCAGTTATTGTGAATAACGGAGATCTTCATGCATGGATGAAAATGTATCTCCATAAGGATTTTGTTAAAGGAACTCTAAGAATGACATCTATGTCCTGAAACCCTGTTTTACGAAATATTTCCACAATATATTAGTTTTGTGAGTCTGCACAGATATAAATAAAAATGTAAAAAAGCAGAACTTGACATACTAAGCAGAGTGGAAAGCGCTGAAGAAGTGGAATTCAAGAGATTTGTTCTTGTCTGCATTAAGTTATTATGACAGCCGTGTGTACATCACTCTTATGATTTATAAAACAAACCATAAACCAGGTGGGAGGGGCAGCAGCTCAGGCTGGGTCTATTCTGATAGCTCCTCCACCCCTGCTTCTGCAGCCCCACCCTCCGACATGCCCTTTCCACTCCTGTGACACCTGAGCAGCCCTGTGACACTGGATGTGCCCCGGTCCACGATCCTCAGCACCTCCCCTGTGCGGCGGCTCAGGTGCCAACGCAGTGATAACTCATGCAAGTGGGAGAAGAGGCGCAGCTCCACACGCCGTGATGTGAACTGCTGTACCCGGATCCACAGGAAAGTGCGCAGGTTGCTCACAAAGCCTAGGGGAACCAGGGAGCCTCAGTAGGGCTTGAGGCTGAGGGATGTCAGCCCAACACTAACATATGAAAGGTCTGAGACCACAGCAGAGCCTGGGAAAGCAATCCTCCACAAGGAACAAGGGGGAGGGAATGCCTGTGGGAGAGGCTGACGCCAATGAAGGTGAGTGCAGGGTCCCACACACCTGTACTGCCAGTGCCACCCCCCTGGAGGAACTTGAGGAAGACGTAGATGGTAACCGTCCAGGCCAGGGAACTCCAAGGAGCCTGCTCAGTCAGCAAGTTCACTATGGAAAAAAGGGGTCACTTTGGCACCTGGGATGTGATTCACTTCAGGAAAACTGTCCCAGGTTGCCCCTTTCTGACCACCCAGCTCCCACTGCCCACCTCCCTAGGTAAGGGCCACCTCAGTCACCAGGCCAAGGAAGAACCAGCAGGCTGAGCTGTAGTCCTTCTCCCCCTCACCAATGTCTCTATAGAAGATGGGGACCAACACGTTGAGTGCTCGGTCCAACCCCATGAGCCCCAGACAGATGAGTACAACCAGCTGCAGAGCTGGACTCCCCTGGGGCCATAGGTAGCCACTCAGTAGGCGGAGCTTCCTGCTGAAGTCTCGCCAGGTAGACCGTTGGTCTGATGATCCAGCCTAGGATGATGACATGTAGGGGAGAGAAGCTCAGAAGAAACTCACTAGCTAGAAGTCCTCCAAGGAAGAACATATGGGGCTACAGTTCCCAGGTGTTTGAGCAATGCCTTATGGGATCAGAAAAGCTATTGGGTAACAGAATGATGTTTGGGAAAGAACTAATTCATTATGGGGAGAGGGCATGATGATGGAATTAAATGAAGATAGACCTCTGGATTCAGAGGAATTGGAGATGTAGGTCAGCAGAGAGCACATGTTTAGCATTCAGGAGGCCTAGGATGGAAACATGCACACGCACACACCAGGACTCAGAAAACAAGGTGTACCTGGTTCCTTTCTACATCTTGGTCTTCTTCATGAACTTGCAAGGTGTAGGACTGGGGACGAAGTCCAGGGGCCCAAAGCCCCAGGACAAACAGCCCTCCTGAAACCACATATCTCAGGACCCACAGGCCAAACTGAACCTAAAATGAAACATATGCAAAGAGTGTGAACGACGCTAAAATCCCATTGTACTACTACTCATAACACCAGGCCTTCCTCAAGAACCCAGCACCTAACAGGCTTAAAAAAAACAACAACCAAACAAACCCACAGTGACTCAGCACAGGCACGCCCCACCAGCTGGCTATCAGCACCCAGCCGGCACCAGCACCAACCACTCCCTTTTTTATTTTTTTAAGAGTCATCGCCAGTAGGTCCAGACACGCAGTACTTCTTCCCAGGCCCTGCCATCAGTGCATCCCGTTCTCCCCACAAGGTCCCTCACCTGCTGACCCTGGTCTGCTCTTGCCCACCACCACTGCGGGCTGTTCCAAGACACGAGGGCCAAGTTTTCGGCTGCAAACGCCACCGTCCAGAGAAGCAGGAGAGCGGGACTGTGCCTGAACTTGATCCAGATGCCCATGGCCAAACTCTGCCGTGCCTGCCTCCGTTCCGCCACAAGCAGCCACAGGCCAAAGGCACTGGCCACACTCTCCAGCACGGAAGCCAGCAGTAGGTAGCCTGGCAGCCGGGCCCCCCGGGCGGTGCCCACCCGGCCAGCCAGGCCAGCCATGGGCAGTGCCACTTGAAGTGTGGCCAGAAGCAGCTGCAGCCCGTAAGGAGCGATGCGGGGGCCGGTCCCCCAAGACAACGCGTCCGCGCCAACTGGCCGCTCCCGACCCTTGCAGGGAAGAGCCAGCACCAAGGCCAGAGTCCCAAGGGCCATCAGCGTCGAGGGCACGAGCGTGAAGAAGAAGCAGGGACTCAGGCCATCCTGAACCCAGGTCGGACCCACGGGCCCTTCGGCCTCACAGTAGTTGCCCACAATCACCATGGCAATATGTGGCTGCTGGCCGAGCCTGCAGGCACTGCGGAACCGGAGAACCGGAGTGGCCGCTCAGGGAGGGGCACGGATGCCGGGGTGTCTTGGGTCATGGAGTCACCCGGCGATAAGCTGCGGGGGTCTCGGGAATGGACGCACGTGGACCCTGCCACACCGCCCACTCGCTTCGCGCACGCGCCGCCGCCACGCACTCACGCAGAGCACGTACGCCGTCTTCGCCCGTCCTCCCCTGCTCGCAGCCCAGGACCCTCGGGCCAAGTGCTGGCGCACAGGACTCGCACCACCCTCTACAGCAGCGGCACCCACTCGGCCCGCCTCCATCCACTGTCCAGGGTCGCCATTGGCCAAATGTCTCCGGAGGGGTGGGAAGAATGATGCACGCGAGACCAGCAAAATAGAAGGGCGGAGCCGACTTAGTCACGTGTTCAGAGCGGGAAATCTGACCGCACCTCCGAGGGAGACCTAGACCTTCTCCGGACTGTGGGTCAGAAGCAGCCCTTCAGCTTAGTGGGCAAGCTCGGTGTATTCTAGTTGCGGCTGCCCCCACTTGCTACCAGATCCCGCCTGGTCTCCGGGGTGTATGTGCGCGTGGGGGGAATCACACGCACCCCACTCCCCTTGCTTCCAGGACCCCTAGCTGCGCGAGAGAAGCCACGACCTGGTCAAAGTCCCTTCTTTATTGAGGGTCATCAAGCTGTACACGGTCCCCACCCTTTCCTCTGTGAGCGCTGGCAGTAGAGTTCACCACTCTGCCGCAACGGACCAGAACTGGGTGAGGGTGAGACGTAGGGTAGGAGCTGAGTCCCAGCATGCAATGCAGCAGCCCAAAGCCTAGGGCGAGGCTATCCCACCTCCATCCCCCTCTAGGGAACAGCGTGATGGGGGCCAGAGCTCTCTTGCTGGGATATAGACGGTTGAGGTCATACTCCAGCCCTGTCCCTTCCGTGTGCAGTGGGTGGGGGATACAATAAGCAGCAATGGGGGCCCAGGAAGGCCTCATCTCCCAGGGGCCCATCCTAAAAGTTGCAGAGGGCAGCAAAGAATTTCCATACTGCTCCTGCAAGTTAGAAACCTTTCTTAGTGTCAAAAGATAGAGTGAGGGGAGCTGGGAGCTAGGGCCTTCACTCCAGTGCAAAGCAAAAGCCAAACGGAAGGGGAGCAAGCGAACAGAATGGGAACGAGCAGCACACACATGCCAGTGATGTGCAGGAAGCAGAAGAGAGGTGAGCTGGCTGCAGCATTGGGTGAGCACTAGGGATGAGGTAAGGGCCACAGCCTGAGCTGCTCATCTGGGGGTAAAGACTGCAGGGGTCAAGGGTCCAGTCCCAACCTCCCCACTCCACAGTTGGCACAGGTTCTTCCTGCTTGGCAGCTTCTGTGGTAGGCAGCCCTCGAGATTTGCAGGGGTGGGTGCAAAGGTGGCAGTACTGGGTCTGGGCTGGGGACCAGTTTCTAGCACCACACTCTGAGCCAAGGGGGTCCTGGGGTTGAGGCTAGAGTCCTGTGCACCCCCAGTTCCTAGGCCACAAATTCTTCTCCTGGGGCTGAGGCAAGCCCAGTGTTGGCACCTCCCTTGGCCAGGCACAGACACACAAACACCACACACGTGGAGCCAGGCAACACTCAGAGGAGCCCTTCCATGGTGGGTGGATGGGATGGCAGGGCAGCGGTGGCCTCCATCCTGGGGCATAAGGACTCTCTCAGCCTTATCTAAACCTGTGGAGAGAAAACGGTTGGCAATGGAGATAGTCTTTAGATATCTGCCCTATGGGAGCTTACATATAAAGGAAAAGGAAGTCTTGATTCCCTGGGAAGATAAGCAAAAGAAAAATCAAGCCCTGGACTTCAGAGCAATTAAGGGTAAGAAAAGGGGAGTATATTTTGGAGAGGATGGTGCAGAACCTCTGCACTGAATGGGAGGCACCTTGCTCCACATGGGAAGCTGTTACCTCAGCCTGCAAGTTATTACTTCTGGCAGTGGTTCTCAAGCCTTAGAGCCCTTACCTTGTGCACCTGAGGGGGAAGCTCATCCTCTGAGCCCTCCTCGGGCACAGGCTCTGGGTGCCTTGATGCTGGCTGTCCATCTTCAGCCCACCCTCCAAGGGGCAGGCGGGAAAAGTGAGAGGGAGCCCGGGGCACTGTGCCAGGATCTGGAGAGAAAGACGAGAACACAAACAGGAAAGTGGAGAGGGGTTCAAGGGCTGCTCGGAGGACTGGCCTCCTTGGGTCCCATCTTTCCGACCTCTTTCCTCCCCTAAAACACCACCCTTCCCTACCCACAACTGGATACCTGTGATGCCCCCATAGCGCCTTTGGAAGCCTCCGTGCAGGGCAGTGGTCTCTGGTGCTCCAGGCCTGGGTGCAGGACAGGGATAGCTGGCAGAGCGGGGGATAGGTTGGGGGGCCCGGGCACCCTCTCCCCCCTCTTCAGGGGCACTCTCTCCACTCTCATCACTTTCCCGGCGGTGCCACACATGCCGCTCAGGTTCAGCTTGGGTCTGCTGCTTGTGGAGCTGCAGAAGTGAGGGGTTTATTAGCTGAGGGGACAGAAGGGTATCTGAAACAGCTGCCTCCGTCGTGGGTCAGCCTAGAATTCTTGACTCAAGGCACTTATGGTATTAGCAGCAGTATATGACAGATGCCTGATAACTCCACATGTTGTATTCTCAGCAGACTCCTAGAAAAGCCTATGCATAGGTTGTAAGGGCCCTCATTTTACCCACTGATTTGATTCAAGAACAAACTGATCAAGGGTCTAAGTGTCAGGCACTCTCTTAGGTACTTGGGACACAGTGGTAAACAAAATAGACAACACCAGCAGCCCCTGGTTTCTATACCAGTGATGGTAATGGGTGGGCAGAGACAATAAACAAATAAGGAAAATGCAGTATACCAGATGGTGCCAGATGTCATGGAGAAAAACAGGAAGATTCAGCAGGGTGGGCAAGGGAGGCTTTTACTGAGGGTGGTCAGAGAAAGTCTCAGGAGGAGGTAATAGCAGGAGGAGAAGAAGGGGGGCATCTGGATATCTCAGGGAATGAACTCTAGGCGGGGATAACTGAAAGCCCTGGATAAGTATGCTTGGGTAAGAAGGCTATTAAGATGGTATATGTGAGAATGGAGATCGAAGAGCAGGTAAATGGCAGAGAAGGGATGGGAACCCATGCCTGGCTTTTCCACATTTAAACCCCTCTCTTGTTTTCCAGCTGCCCACTCACCTGGTGCATATAGAGGGCATGCAGGCTCATCTCGGTGGATGCATATTCTGACAGCACCAGGCTCTGTAGCTGTCCTTCCCATACACTGCTTCCGGAGCTGGCTGTCCTGGCGTCCACCCTGTCCCTCCCAGCACAGACAGACAGCAGTTGTCAATACTTTTTTTCCCCCCAGTACCAGAGATTGAACCCAGGTCCTCACACATGCTAGGCAAGTGCTCTACCACTGAGCTACATCCCAGCCCTAGTTATCAACAATTCTTAGGCCCACACAAGTTGCTGGGACTACTGTCATACCCTTCCATCTTGGTCCACCTCTACTCACCCAGAGCCTGTCATGGTGCTGGGAGCCCGGCCTGTGGGAGCCTGCCCAGGTTGCAGAGGGGAGAAGGAGCGCAGGGCAGAGGCAACTTCAGCCCTGTGCCTGGAGCCCTGCAGGTCTCTGGGCAGTGGGGGGCCCCGGCAGGATGAACCAGCTACCACATTTGCAATAAGGCTCAGGGGCTATGAAAAAAAATATGGGCAGAATTCTCAGGGCAGGGAAGAAGACTCCAGGTCCCCTAGTATTCTGTGCCTTAGGGCCCAATGGCACAGACTAAACAGACAGAAGGAAACCTTCTACTCCATGCCCTATCCTCAATCCCCCACTCCTGGAGTCCACTCTGCCCATTTCCCAGTCCCTAGGAACATACCTCAGACTCAGATTGTAAGGACTGGATGGATGTAAAGAGGGCATTCTCAGGTAGCAGACCCCCTTGAGCAAGGCCAGCAGCTGCTCCATCCCGCTGAACCTGTTCCTTGAGGAAGCCTAGGAAGGCTGTGCTCTCCCGTGGTGGCTGCCAGCCAGGGTTGGTGATAGCAAAGTGCATGAGTGACAACTCTGTCTTTCCATCTTCAGCTTGCTGGTACACTGAGGCTTCTGTCTGCCCACCAGACAGCCACTGCACAGAGTAGACACAGTAAGCAGTCCTGTCTTCTTACAGGTACCCTACCTGTACCTTTCCTGCAAGCAGGGAGGCCCTTCTGGAGGATACAGACTGTTATGCATTGTCATATCTTGCCCAGGGGCCCTGATATCCACCCCAGGGTGGCCACATGCTGGATCAGTTGCTGGTGTGCCTTTCTCAAGGGAATTTGGTCAATAGTGGACACAGGACTGAAATCCAGCCCAGGCTGCTGGTTACCCAGTGGTGTCCCTCAAACAGGACCAAGTACTGATGCAGGGCTACCCAGAGGCAGGGCTGCCTATTTTGCTGGTTCAAAAGGGTGACTTTTTGCTGTTTATCCAAAGAAACTATGTACTGGCATCATCCCAGTCCACTTGCTCCTCTCCTCTCCTGCTACCTGGGGATGACCGTGCTGGCGAACATCCATCTGGGCAAAGGAACAGGTATCTCCAACACCAACCACCTCCACGGTGAAGTTGCGGAAGAAGTCTATAATCTCCAAGGCCCGTGGGCGCAGGCAAAAGATGAGGATGAGGGGTGTGACAATGGGGCTCAGCAACTCCTCCAAGATGAACACCTAAAAGGAAAGGGAGTAAGGTCACAAGAGAGCAGGAAGGAGCTCAGCCCTCACCACCAAGCTACCAGTCAGTCTCTAGCAGGCCCTAACTCCAACTCCACTCACTGCCTTGTACTGGAAGAGCTGGGCAAACTCGTCCCGGGTCTGCGAGCGGTGGGCATTACCCTGCCAGTGGTCAGGCATGTAGTGGATGTGAGCGAGGATCACACGAAGCAGCTGCTCAGGGCAGAACACCATATGCTGGTCTGGGATGAAGGACCTAGTAAGAACAAGCTCATGGTGAGATGCAAACCTTTCCTGGAAGATTAGTCTGCTTGCTCCCACCTGCTGCCCTGACCCACCTGCACACAGTCACGGTGACCCCCAGGAGTGTGACGGTGGTGAGGACATGCTCCACAGCCAATACATCTTCATCATAGATGGTGAGGGCAATAAGCACGGCCAGGATAGAGCCAGCAAAGAAGGCACCATTCTTGGCCAGCAGTGTCAGCAGAGGTGACAAAAAGCAATTCATATACTTGGAGGCGGGTTTGTAGCCACGGTTGAGGCGGGACTGTAGCTCATGCTCCAGCTCGTTGAAGTGGCGGAGGTAGCAGCGGCCATACAGTGACCAGCATCGTGCTCCCAGGGCCCCTGGCTCGCGCTTCAACACCTCGGCATAGCTGAAGAAGGCATAGAGGATCTGCCAGATGAGGATGAGAGGGCATAGTAGGAAGTTGGCAATGCCAATCCACAGGATGCGGTTGCTGAGGCGCTGAGCCAGCTCTAGCCGTTGCCCCCCACGTTTATACTCAGCCTTGAGGCTCCATTCATTGAGAAACAGAGAGCCAGGTCCCCAGAAGAGGATCAGCTCAAAGTTGTACTTGAGGCCGCGGGTAAAGAAGACTGCCTCCCCAAGGCCAGGCAGGCGGAAGCGCAGAGGAAGAAGGGATTTGTTCACCAGTGCCACCATGTAGTTCTGGAAGCGGAGGATGCGGTGGTAGATGTCCAGCTCTGTCAGCTCACGCTTGTGGATGCAGATCTGATGCTCTTTCTGGGTCTGCACAATCCTAGCCTGCACTTCCTGCCACGTGCAATAGGGAAGGGCGGACTGCGGGGTGGGGTGAGGAAGAAACAAAGTATGGAAGGGGAGTTGTTAACCTAACCTTACCCTACATAGATGTGGCTTGGGGGTCATGTGCTTAGCCGAGTAGAGCCTTTAAGCAGATACTTCGTGACCTGTTAATAGCTATAGTTTGGATCTAGAATGTTCTCCCAAAGGCCCAGGTGTTAATGGCATGATCTCCAGCTGGTGGTACTAGTGGCAAGTGGTGAAACCTTTAAGAAGTGGAGCCTAGTAGGAGGAAGCGAGGTCATCAGGGGCATGCCTTGAAAGGGATATTGGGACTCAGGACCCCTGACTTTCTCTTTGCTTCCTGACTGCCATGAGGTGAAAAGGTGTCTTCTACCATGTGTCCCATCATGATGAACTTCCCCACTATGGGCTCCAAAGCCACTAGACTAACCAACCAGTCTGAAACCTCTTAATTGAGAAACAAAATAAATCTTTCTCTCTCTCTCCTTTGTTGAACCCAGGGGTGCTTAACCATAGAGCCACATTCCCAGTTGTCTTGCTCAATTGCTTAGGGCCTCACTAAATTGCTGAGGCTGGCTTTCAACTTGCAATCCTCCTGCCTCAGCCTCCTGAGTCACTGGGATTACAGACACACACCACTGTGCCCAGCTACCCTTTTCTCTTTATAAGCTTATTATCTCAGGTATTTTGTCACGTAATGGAAAGCTGCTAATGATGAATTTGGACATGTGATACTCAGAATACACCTCATCCCTCCCAAGGTGTCTTAGGCTGTGGTGCTAATGTTCCAAAGTCAATCTTACCATGGGGATGCGCAGAGCATGCAGGTAGAAGGAGTGGATCTCCCAATAGCAGCAAATGTTATAGATGAACTTGATGAGTCGGTGGATCCAGAAGACACCAGCAATGACCAGGATGGTGATAAGGGAGCCATTTTCCTGAATCCTGGTGGGGACAGAGAAGGTGAAGTGGGGTAGTCCTTGAAGAAGGAGTCTTGGAGACATGCTGCTATACTAAAGAATTTCGCTAGGCTGAGCCTGACTCTGCATCTGGGGCACAAGTTGCTGCCTCATACTCCACTTCATTCCCTACCTGCTAGAAGAATTAGAGACCCCAATGCCCTCTGACCTGCAGCCTCACCTGGCACTACAGACTTGAGCAGGCAAAAAGGCATCTGGCAGAGTGACCTTGACGGGCTCAGTAGGATGAAGACTGTGGTTCACCATCTTGTTGGCAAATAGGATGTCATAGTCCACACAGCTAACCAGGAAGGTGGTGAAGGCAACCACAAAGAGAAACTGCCTGGGGAGTCAGGAAGAGGGATGCAGTCTGAGAGTCAGAGAAGCACCAGTGAAATAAAGTGGAACAAGACAAGAGCCTCAAAGCAGCTGAGCAAGACAGGAAATCAAAGGGGATGTATTCCTAACAGGCTCTCTCTGTTCAATCTCATGGGACATTCTCAGGCCAGAATTGGCTCCTATTTTTTACTCTTATCCTCAGGCACCACAGAGCCAGTCTGCTTTCCTCACCTCATGATAATCTGTCACCACCACCACACTTTAGCTTTCAGAGGTTTTATAATTATGGTTTCTGGTATCTAGCCCCTGATCCCTTTGAGATAATAGTTAGAAGCTCTTTGGGAATATGAACTCATTTCTCATTGAGAGAGGGCTTCTCAGCCCCTTCTCTTCTGGCTACGCAATAGGACTCCTCCCTCTTAGAAGGTTCCCTGCCCAGCAGCAGGTCTAAGGTACAACTAATGTAGAACAGAGGCTCTTCAGTGGCTGCTACCTCTGAGACATCCTGACTGAACCTGGCACATCCACTGCAGCTGTGATGAAATGATCAAGGTGTGAGCTGTCTTGGCGGAAGAAACAGGACTTGGAAAGCTCTTCTTGCAAGAGGTGAAGTTATAAGTTTTGGCATCACACCTGGTCTTGCAGAGTTTGGAGCCTGGGGTTGAGTTGCATTGGCAGTTGGGGCCAGGGGTTAGACAAGGAAAGAACAGATGAATTCCTTCACCACACCATTCATTCCTTTGAATACTTACATGAGCTCAAAGATCTCCCCAATGAGCATACATGTGAAGCCATTCTTCTGATGAAGATTATAAACGTGTTAATTGTTAAGAAAAGGTGGTCAGTGAACACGGCAGTTACATGTTTAGACCTTGATGTCACACACTGAGTTTAAGTCCCTGGCACAAGTTATTTAACCTCTCTATATTTTTGTCAATGGTGGTAAATTAGGAATGGTAAAACCTGTCTCACAGAATTATTAGGTAAAAGAAAACGCATGCAAAGTATATAACACAGAAATGACAAATAATGAGTCAAAAGACAGTAATTATTACGATTATTAACATCCCATCAGAAAGGAGGATCACCTTAGAAAGGTTCCTTATAAATTAACACCACAAGGTGTACCCAGGCACGTAGCTCTCAGTAAATGTGGAGTATCATTATTTTTAACGATCATTATTTCACTAGCCTCTTTCAGCCTCAGGATGGGCTTCACCTCCACTTCCAGGGATCAGCTGAACCCACCCCTTCTTCCCATCAGGGACCTGGCTCAGAGAAGGGCTAAGGGTCCCAGAGGTCTAATACAGAGACACAAAGGATATTCGAGAGAAAAAGAGGTCAAGATTTTCGATGTGGTGCCAAGGTGCTGTGGGCACAGGAGCAGAGATGTCAGAGCTCTGAAGGAACAAAAGCCCCTCACTCCCTCAGTGTTCCTCCACCAACCCCTCCCTTGGCCCAGTCCTGGGCAGTTATATCCAAGAACTCACACTTGCTTCCCTCGGCGACATGCACCAACAGGTCCTCCTCCCCTGGGGGGGAATCACTATAGGATGCCTCCAGGCGCTGATATTCAGTGTCGAACTGCGCCATCACCGCAGCCCCCTGTCCACTTTGTCCACCTGCCAGTGATGGGGAAAAAGAGACCCTGGATCAGGCCCAGGTGCTGCCTGCCTGTTGCCCTTCCTACAAGACCAGGAGTGAGAAAGAATCCTTGGGCTTTGTCTTTACCACCAGTCTCCTTGGATCAAAGGCAAAGCAGGAGTAATAACCCAAGGAGAGTAGTAAACTCAGGGATTGGGGGCCCTTAACTCTGGTCAGTGATTCCCAGAGTCTTTCCCTGGCCTGAAGCCAGAATCTGCCCCTTTGGTGCAGGCTATTTCATCTTCTATTCAATGGAGAGAAAGGTCCCTCCCCTACCCCTCCTGGAATCCCTGGTCTCCCCAGAGACTAGCAGTTTGGAAGCACTTTGTAAACAAAGATTTGAGATAAGCACATGGCCCTACCAGCTCCATGGACAGTGTCCGCTCCACTCCAGCCCTGGATGCCCTGGCTTGACAGCTGCTGGAGGAGAAGGTGTCAGGCCCCAGAGAATAGGAAGTAGGGATAGAAAAGAAACTAACCCTCCCATGCACCCGAGTTCTACTAAAAGGAGGTCAGGAGGCTGCGGTGGGGAAGAGGCCCCTTCCAGTCAGGACTATGAGATCTCCATTGGCTGTACTATACAGGGTCACTCATCCATCTCTAGGATCTCCAGGACTAACTTACTGACCCTGTGGAGAATGAGTCAGTAGTGGCCAGAGGCTGGGGGTCCTTCTGGATTTTTCCTCCACTGCCCCACCTCAGCTTCAGAAATTAGACATGTCTCTTAGGGTCTACAGAACCCCAAATAAAAGTCTTTTCTGAAAAGGACCTTTCTGGTCAACCCCTTCCCCTGCTTCCTTAGCACCACAGACTCAGCAGACAGGCATAGTTTCTGGACAGGAAATTTCAAGTTAGTGTAAACCCCAGATCCTGGGCGAATATGTGTCCTCCCTACATCCCTGGGGCCAGGCATGGACAAGGTGGCATTCACACAGTCAGTGAAGACCCTGGGGACCGTGGATCTTGGCCCCACCTCGCCCCAATGGAATTCCCTGGGTTAGTAGGAGCCCTGCCTTTCTGGGAACTCACCACTCATCAGGTCAATGTAGACCCCGGACCCATGGATCCCCAGCAGGCAGGGCCTGGGCTCAGGGGTTCCAGCGGATATTGGAGGGGTAGAGCCCGACCTACAGCTGACGCCCTGGGTGGACTAGGTTACCTCCCAATACCCAGACGCCCGGACCTAAGCACAACGCGCCCCAGGGTCGCCCAGCCCCAGGCCAAGGGCTCGGTTCCCAACAGCGGACAACCTCGTGCGCGTCCCCGCCGCCCGTGCGAGCCCCCCCTCGCGCGCCCGCTATCAAAACATTCTGACTGCGCGCCCCCGCCCCGCCCGCGGCGCCCCTTCCCCGGTTACCCGCTGCAAGCTCACTTGGGGCTCCGTGGGCACTCCTGGCCAGGTCTGGCCTGGTCCCGGGGATTCCAATAACCAGTCTCGCGTGTCACCTCAGCAACTGCGACCCAGGCGATTCCAGCGGCTCGGTCTGTTCGGCTCTGCTCGGTGCGACCCGGAGCTCTAGGCCCGGCGTCTGCCACTCACTGTCATCTGCAGCCTAACTGGCCAATGAGCAGGGGGGGAGGAGACACATCGGCCAATTCGCGGCTCCAGGGGCGGGAGGAAGGGCTCCAGAAGGGTCTTGGTAGTCTGAGGACGAACAGTGCGCCCTACGTGGGGCGGGACTCGGGTGCGGACTCCGATGTTTGTCCGTTTCGCTGATCCGTAGTGACGGGATTCTTGTAGTGTTTGCAGAAATCAGATTTTCGAAATGTGGTTGTGCTGTCGCTGGGCGCTTGAGACATTTGGTGCAGCTTCTAAAGGCGCGGACGAGGCTGCACGGTTCAGTCATTGCTGGAACTTGTCGTTCGAGTAACAAAGAGCGGTAGGGTAGGCAACCTTAGTGATTTTCACTGTTGAACTCGATTTGGGAACTGGACGCTCCCCTTTTCACCTCTATGGTCGGAGAATAAGGGTTTGAGAAAACGGACGAGGGTCACGTATTTACCGCAGAGCTGTTTCCTCGTAGCAGGTTGAGAACCGAGGGGCCTTGCGGCGTGAAGACTACGTCCGGCAGGAGACGTGGCAGTGGTTTCTGGGGAGCTCGGTTTCTTAACGCCACCCGTCCCAGTCCTCCCTTTTCTGCTTCAGGAGCTGCTTTTAGTAATTCCCGTTCAGCCATGTCGCCAGCTCCTGCTGCGGCTTCGGTTCCGGCGTGCGTCTCCCTGTTTGACCTCAGCGCAGATGCTCCAGTCCTTCAGGGCCTGAGCCTGGTGAGCCACGCTCCCGGGGAGGCTCTGGCCAGGGCTCCGCGTACTTCCTGTCCAGGTATCCGGGAAGGTTTGGGGTGGACCCATGTGGAACGTCTCAGGGCGTCTCAGGGGTGTTTGAAACACTTTCTTAATGGTAGTACTCAGGAGTCCACGATGACTTCTCTTTCTGCTGGATACAGTTTTTCTTAAAGTTCACTAGTCTCTGGGTAATTTCCATCACAGGCCCCTGAGTTTTCTCCAAACAAGGCTTTAACTATTGCAGATGTTTCGTCACACTAACACCATTGCCTTAAACACTTCAAAATACTTAGATGCATTTCAAATTTAACTGAACTCCAATCAAAGCATCCCTTTGTGCTAAATGTAAAACAATTGGTATCGTACAACTTTAGTTTGTCTTTGACTATGTGTTTTATTACACTTCTCTTTAGATTAACTGCCCATTGTAATTGGAAATGTAAGCTTAAAAATCGGCACTTAGAGAGTGTTTTGTTTTGGTTTTGGTATCAGGGATTGAACCTGGGGGCGCTCAACCACTGAGCCACTTCTCCAGCCTTTTATTTATTTGTTTGTTTGTTTATTTGTTTGTTTGTTTGTTTTGCTTTGCTGAGGATTGAACCCAGGGCCTTGTGCTTACAAGGCAGGTACTCTACCAACTGAGCTATATCCCCAGCCCTTCCAGCCCTTTTTTATATTTTATTTAGAGACAGGGTCTGGTTAAGTTACTGAGGCTGGCTTTGAACTTGCAGTCCTCCTGCCTCAGCCTCTCAAGATTCTGGGATTACAGGCATGGGTTACTGCACCCAGCAGGGAGTGACTTTTATACAGTTAAAAATAAGTTTAAAGCCTGGTTGAAGCTCAGTAACAGAGTGCTGGCCTAGCATGAATGCACATCCAGTACTACAAAAGAAAAATAATAACAATGATAATAATTCTAGGACTTATGGGGAAGTGAGCTGAAGCCCAGTCACCTTTAAGGGACCTGGAAATAGGGTTTTGGTTTAGTTAGTTGTGAGGATGTGGATTGAGATTCTCCCCGGATTTGTCTTCATGGGTGCATACTTGTTCCTCCTGGGAGTGGCAACTGAGAGTGCATCCACAAGTTCACTAGCAGGAGCAGGAAAAAAGGGTTGCCTGTTAATCTGTATCAGTGGAATTTGATGGAAAGAGATGGGTGTGTATCCACAGTTAATTATTACTATGTATCAAAATGTTTGGAGAATGTTGATTAAGGAAATATTTTCCTAATTGATGAAATAATAGCTAATGGTCATTCACCCTTTCTAGAAGGTTCTGCAGTGTATTATGTAATATGCAGTATGTTATGTAGCAGTTAATGAAATAAAGTGAAAAAAAAATTCAAGGGCTAGAGGTGTAGTTCAGTGGTAGAGCATGAGCTTAGCATGTACCAGGTCCTGGGTTTAATCCCCAGCACTTAAAACAAAAAAAAAAAAAAAAAAAAAAAAAATTTTAACCTTACCACAAATTATTTTCTACAGAATTCCTGTAAATAATCCCTTTGGATAATTTAAATACAACATTTGACTTATATTTATTTTATAGACATTTTTCAGAAGCCTATTGATTGTATTGATTTCATGATCACTAGATTGTAAATTTCTTGAAAGCAAAGTCATACTATCTCTTTTTTTTTTTTTTTTTGGTACCAGGGATTGAACCCAGGGGGACTTAACCACTGAGCCACATCCCCAGCCCTTTGAGACAGGGTCTTGCTAAGTTGCTCAGAGCCTTCTCAAATTGCTGAGACTGGCTTTGAACCTGTGATCCTCCTGCCTCAGCCCCCCAAGCTGTTGGGATTACAGGCGTGTGCCCATCTCTTTTGTATCCTACTGTTGGGATATCAGACATTGACTAAATTCGGGCATTATGGATTTGAGCTACTTTTCTACCTTCAATAACCCTTATTCAGGTTCAGGGGAGAGAACAAGCCCAGAAAGAAAAGCACTCCAGGGTCCTGTGGATATTTCAGAGAAATTGTTTTGTTCATCCTGTGACCAGACCTTCCAGAACCAGCAGGAACAGGTAAAAGCCAGGATATAGGGCTGGATGTTAGGAACAAAAGTGTAAAGGTGGGTGGGGAGAGGTAGACATTTGATTTGCTTTAAGGTACTAAAGTCTGTGCTTTAACACTAAGGCAGTTAGTGTTAACCTGCTCCCACTTTTGGAGTTCTGTGAGTGGTCTTGGCTAGTACATAGGGCCAGGCTGGGCCATATTTCCACCTTCTGCCTCCCTTTTTGCCTTTATACCAGAGAGAACATTATAAGCTTGACTGGCATCGCTTTAACCTAAAGCAGCGTCTCAAGAACAAGCCGCTCCTGTCTGCCCTGGACTTTGAAAAGCAGAGCTCCACAGGTGATGGCTGGTGGGAGCAGGACATGGGGTATAAGGAGGCCAGAAGGAGCTTGAAGAAAGGTCAGAGATGGGGTACCAAACTTGTCCCATGTTGTCTGTCTTTAGGAGATCTTTCCAGCATCTCAGGATCAGAAGACTCAGAGAGTGAAGAGGACTTGCAGACTCTGAGCGAGGGGAAGGCTGAATCTGAGAAGCCCAACCGGCCCTCAGGCTTCTACACTCATCGGGTTCTTTTCCAAAATGCCCAGGGCCAATATCTCTATGCCTACCGCTGTGTTCTAGGCTTTCACAAGGCAAGTGTCTGCACAAGTTATGTGGTGAACCCCAATTTTTTATATGCTAGCTTATTTTTCCCTTTAGCTGGTTCATGTATCACTACTTCCCATTCTTCTTTTTGGACATGGGTATCACACTCAACAGCAGTCTTTAATTGAAACTGGCTGAATGATGCAAAGGTCAAGTATAATAGAATTCAGTTTGGAAACAGATGAATCTGTTTGAATCGTGGTTCTACCACTTGATCTTCTACCACTACCTCTCCAAGTTTCAAATGTCCTTTATCAAATGGAAACAAGGCTCAGGGTTATTGTAATGTATTGTGAAGCACTTAGCACTAGCATTTGGTTTCTTGCCCTTGATGAATAAAACAGTGTTTCTGCTTCATCTGTCCTTCAGGTTCCCCCAGAAGAGGCAGAACTGCTGTTACAGAACCTGCAAAGTGGGGGGCCCAGGTGCTGCGTGGTGCTCCTGGCTGCAGCTGGGCACTTTGCTGGTGCCATTTTTCAAGGGTGAGAGGGTGCTGCATGGGGCAAGGATGGAATGGATCCTGCTAGTCTGGGAGAACCAGATGGTATCCAGTACTGAGTCTGTGCTGTCTACAGAAGAGAAGTTGTGATACACAAAACCTTTCACCGCTACACTGTGCGGGCCAAGCGGGGCACAGCCCAGGGACTTCGGGATGCCCAGGGTGGGCCAGCACGCTCTGCTGGAGCCAATCTGAGGCGCTACAATGAAGCCACACTGTATACAGTGAGTTTAGACCTCCCAGATTTGTTGGTCCACTAATCACTTTTTTCTCATTTCCACTTGCTAAATGTTACAGTAGGAAGGTTTTGGATTCTCATGTCCTTCCAGTTTTCATTATTTCTGGGTAGACAAAATAGAATAAGGATCTCCAAATACCTTAGTTCTTTCTCCCTCCCATTTTGGTTGAAGATTTAAAAATAGCAAGTGAATATATCCCAAGTGGAGTTACTCTCTTCTCTAGGATGTTCGGGACCTGCTAGCAGGGCCAGCCTGGGCCAAAGCACTGGGGGAGGCTGAGACAATCCTGCTTCGTGCCCCCCGCTCTGGGCGTTCCTTGTTCTTTGGCGGCCATGGGGCACCCCTGCAGAGGGAGGATCCCCGACTTTGGGTTATCCCCATCACCACCCGCAGACCCACATTCCAAGAGGTCCAGCGTGTGTTTCTTAAGCTGACCACCTTGCATGTCTATGGTGAGCCTCCAATTCCAATCTCTAGGCTTCCTGAACCTCTCAGTGTTCTACAGCTCAAGTCTTGGTTCTCTTGTGGGCATCCAGAGGATTTTCTAACCCTGGGACTGTATTCCAATTACGTTTTCATTGAGAGAAACCTTGGCTGGCTTTTCCTCAACTAAGTTTGAGAAAGATCTTTTTTTTATGGCAGAAGAAGACCCTCGGGAGACAGTCAGATTGTACTCACCTCAAACGTACCGGAAGATAGTGAGAGAGGAGAGGAAGAAGGCTGCTGAGGAAGAAAGAAGAAAGGTCCCCAGTGATGAAAATGAGGCACTAGAAAAGATGGAGGAAATATCTAACCAGGGTATAAGCATCATCTGGCAGTTATCAAGTCTGTTTGTGTGTCTGTCCTTGAAATGCAGTGGCAAAATCACATTTAACTAACCCATCTCCTAATTGATAGGTGGGTCCTTACACCACATCTATCCACATACACCCCAGTGTCTGTTCATAAAGTAGGGTGTGTGCAATCACTGAGGAATATTTACTGACTTTTCCAGATCTCCTGTTATCTATTTTGTTCCTGGATATATCCCTGGTACTCAGAAAAATCTTATAGAGTAGATACTTCATTGTGTTGCATGAGTCTCACATTATTTGTCTGCCTGGCTGGATGCTGTTGCTTTGGGGCAAGGGTTGCTGCCAATTTTTCTTCTGTGCACCATCATAGGGCTGCTCATAGGGGTAGTTCAGGGACAAGATGAAAACAATTTCATTTTAGGATGATCTGGATTACCTCTTTATAGACATAACTGCATCTGAACTAGCTCACCCTCTACTTTTATTCCTTAGATGGATCTAACATGTCAGATTTCTCCCTAGGTTCAGGGTCAGAGGGAGAAGATGGCTCCCCGGTAGAGTTGGAGCTAGTGGAATTAACACTGGGGACGCTGGATCTTCGTGAGTTTGAAGTATTGCCCAAGCGGAGGAGGAGAAAACGGAATAAAGAGAGAAGTCAAGAACAGAAGACTGGGGCACAAACAACTCTTCTCCAGAAATCTCAAGAAAATGAGCCCTTCTCCCAGTCAGACCAGACAGTTGCAGCCTGCTTGGGGCCTTTGGTGGATGAGGCCCAGGCCCCTGATCTGCCAGAGCTATGGAATGTGCTTCTAGCTGCTTGCCGAGCTGGAGACATTGGAATGCTGAAGCTCCAGTTAGCTACTGAGCCTCTAGACCCTAGAGTTAAGTCCTTACTCAATGCCCCCTTGGGGTCTGGTGGCTCTACTCTCCTGCATGCAGCAGCTGCAGCTGGAAGAGGCTCAGTGGTTCATCTGCTATTGGAGGCTGGTTGCAACCCCACTGTGCAGTAAGTATCTCTATCCTGAGCCATTTTGGGTATAGAGAAAATAATTTGGTAGCTCATGTGGCATTGGCAGTTGACAGTATTCCCTTAGGGTCTGGTTGGGTGATGTTGGGAAACATAGGAAGCAAGCTGAACACATTTTGTGGTTTTTGTACTTAGGGACTCCCAGGCCCGCCCACCTTATACAGTAGCAGCTGACAGATCAACACGTAATGAGTTCCGAAGGTTCATGGAGAAGAATCCAGATGCCTATGATTATAAGAAGGCTCAGGTCAGCTAGAGAAAGGAAGAGATGCAGAGTGGGAAGGTGTCATAGGTCCCAGCTAGGTCCTTTCTACTCCCTTGCACTTTTACCAAGGGAATAGCTTGTGTGGTTACTTAATATCTTCTGGAAATCCCCCAGGTACCAGGGCCACTGACGGCAGAAATGGAGGCACGGCAGGCCACACGGAAAAGGGAGCAGAAGGCAGCCCGGCGGCAACGGGAGGAACAGCAGCGGAAGCAGCGAGAGAAGGAAGAGCAAGAGCAAGAAGAGCAGTGGAGGTTTGCTGCGCTCAGTGACCGAGAAAAGGTGAGGCGAGGCTCTTCCACAGCAAGACTTCCTTAGAGATCTCATCCCCCTCCCTGAGTGCAGCTCTTGTTTCTTGGGCATGCTGTTCACTGCTGGGGTCTTGTCTGCAACATGACTTTGTTTCTCAGAGAGCTCTGGCTGCAGAGCGCAGACTTGCTGCCCAGTTGGGAGCCTCTGCTGAACCGATCCCTGACTCTGGAGTCATCAACACTCGGTATGGGTCTGGGGGAGTGAGTTAAAGGGTGGACTCTAATGTAGTAGGGACCACTTGGGGCAAGTGGCATGAGGGCCTACATAGTATTCAGAGAGGTTGTCGAGGGAATTTGAGACACTCTGGAACCTTTGAGAGCTGCAGAGAGATTGGAGTGGACAGTTTCTGTATTACCTGTCCAGCCACTTTTCTTCCTCTTATTCAGACGCTGCTGGAGTTGTGGGACTTCCCTCCAAGGCCTCATTCCCTTTCATTACCTCGACTTCATTTTCTGCTCCACACGTTGCCTCCAGGACCATCGCTGTCAGGCTGGAAAGCCCTCTTCCTGACCTCTTACAGCTCCACCTGGGCCAAGTGTAGGCCCTGAGAGGGCATATTCACTCCAGCCTAAGTTCATTCTTCCCCATGAAGCCAGAGAGTATTTGGAAGATTAGCGTGAGGGATATTCAGGAACCAGGGCAAAGACAGGGCCACAGAAGTGTGTGGAGCTGGTACTGTCTCTGGAACTTTAATCACAATAAAGTTTGGCAAAAAAACTGCACTTGTACTTACATTCAGAGGCCTTCTGGCCTTTGGTTACCATGGCCAGCACCAAAGGATTCTGCCCCACTCCATGTCCTAGGTCCAAGGGTTATCTTTCTTTCAGTGCCCACTTAACTCCATTGGTTCAGAGTCACTTTGTATATCAGCTAAGAGGGAATACACATGTGTCCTGTGCACAGTGACGTTGAGGATAGGCCTATCCAAAAACTGGATTTGGGGCTGTAGAGGGACATTTTCTAGCTCCAGCAAGGTAACTGTGTTGACGGCTCCCCTAGGTAACAGCAGGGGTCTTGGCACATAGAGGGTGTGTTGTGGCCCCAACTTTGTCCAGTACCGGCCCAAATTAAACCCATTGATCCAGACTTGGCCCTGTGGGGGAATAAGAGAGTGGAAAAAGAAAGGATCAGCTCTCCAGGGGGGGTAGAATCATCCCCTTTTGGATTTCTCATCAAAATAATTCCTGTTTCACCTCCTTTCATAATTTTTCTTTGATCACTTTCCCCATCCCCCACCAACCACCACCATTAGCAATACCTTTGTCCATCCGGGTAGATAGAGAAATGTGTCCCCAGCTGAGCCTAAAATTGGAAACATTGTGGAGTAGAAGGTGGGGCCAGAGGGATCTTTAGGCTGTGGCCTTTTTGGCAACTTGAAGGTATACCACCACTTTACAAAATGATCTACTTTCAGAGGGAACATCATCCACTGGGTAAGGACTGTTTGCCCCAGAATTGGGGGCTCTAACAGGCCCTGTGGGAAACAAAGAAAAAGTCATCATTTACTAAGCTTGAAGGCCACAGTATCCCTAATCAAGCTGTAGGATGTAACTGGTGGCCATGTCTGAGTCCCCACAAGCAACTACTTCTCTGACTCTTAAAGACTGGCTGTAGTTTACGTTCCATTAGACACCAATCATTCCAGAGGAGTTAGTAAGTGTACTGGGATAGAGGGGGAAACAAAACTAACTCACCTTGAAGTCACTGTGGTTAGACCCAAAACTGAGCCTCCCCATGTTCTCCAGCAAGATATCCAGTTTGGTCCCCATTTTCCCCATCAAAAATAGTTTGGTATTTATATTTCTTTCCAGAACACCCTGGAACACCTATCGATAAGAGACAGGATCTATGAGAGGAAAGGCTTAGCATCTAGTTCTTGGCCACTGCAAGGGAACCATATTAGATCAAGAGCAAGGAAAGCCGGGCGTGGTAGCGCACGCCTGTAATCCAAGTGACTTGGGAGGCTGAGTCAGGAGGATCGAGAGTTCAAAGCCAACCTCAGCAACTTAGCGAGGCCCTAAGCAACTCAGTGAGACCCTGTCTCTAAATAAAATACAAAGTAGGGCTGGGGATGTGGCTCAGTGGCTGAGTGTCCCTGAGTTCAATCCCCAGTTCCAAAAAAAAAAAAAAAGAGCAAGGAAAATGTAGCTATCTGTCAGTTATCTACCACCATTCTGGAACTCTATCCTTAATCAAGTATTTCCTCATCCCAGCTAAAACCCTGTACCCTCTACAGATGTGAGCAGGCAGTGGGAAAGGGTAAAGATGGGAACTTAAGGCTATAGGGTGCTGAGGAAAGGAGGAAATTGGGTCTCAGAAGTTAACCTGGAATTAGTTTCTCACCCCATCCATCATCACATAGGCACGGTCATGAACTCCATTATTTGGCACCCATAATGGTGTTGGCTCAAAAATGGAATAAGACAGATAGGTCCGGTATAGCATAAAGCCATGGTCCTGCATATGGAAGAATGAGTTTAAGATGAACTAGATAAGAAAGGATATTAAAGGGAAAATATTAGCCAGAAGGAACTTTTCACTATAGCTGTTGAGGGAGTCTACTGTTCCCACCAGATGTAGGTTTATGTCTTACCTGCTTCACAGCCTCAAAGGTCAATGGCAAGACTGAATGGATGGGCCCCTGGGGGCAGAGAAAATCTAGGAAACCCAGCAAATCCCCATCCTGTTAGAATAAGGGACAAGAATCAGAATAAGAGGGAGGTTTCTGGATCAAGGGCAGGGTAAGGTAGGTATTTAGAAAGTAAAGGTGCAGAATCAGAAAAGATGGGGAGGAACTTACCAGGTGCAGAGTTAAAGGTCCAAGCATCATCTTGTGACTGGGGGGAGGTAAAGGTCCCAAGGGAACTTCCTGGAACTGAGCCCAAATTCTCTCAGGAGCCATAGGAAAACCGCAGAAACAACCCCTATTCCAAGGCCCTAGAGCAAGGTTCTAAACCTGGGGCCCAGGGAAGGGCTTTGTGTCATGAAGACTAATTTAGACACTATAATGTTGCACACACTTGTAACTCCTCAAGTGGTACCACTTGAGTATTGGGAAATGCTTCCACAGAACACTCAGAGAGCTCTGTGGCCTAGAAAACCACCACCAATTTATAGCATCCCTTTACAATGTGGGCAGAACCTTCTCCCTGATTAATAAAAGGGCACCTTGCCGATGACATTTCGAAGAGCAAAAAGCTTAGGTGTGGGGTCCCCTGCTTCAGATATGGGTGCATCGTAGTCATAGCTGGTAGTAATTGGAAGGAAGCGTCCCTTCTCATCAGCACCTGGGGTTGAACCAATTTAATTAATTCAACATATCTTTCAGATGATAGGCACTAAGCAAAAAGCTTCATGCAGAGAATTTCACCATCAGAGGGGGCAGTGGTGGCATATCCAGCTTAGATTCGAATTCCTCATTAGTTCCCTGCTTCTGCCCCAGGGGACAATCTGTACTCACCATTCCAGTATCCAAAGTTGGTGCCTCCATGGAACATGTACCTGAAGTGGGGGGAGGGGGTAAAATCTGATCCACTGAATCTTAACTTTCATCCCCATCTCCCAGTAACAGATTCATATTATCTTCAGTTACATGTTCACACTGGCTCCCAACTTGAGCATGTTTTCTAGTCCCTTGGCTATAGGTACAATGGACCGGGTAGAGTGATTCTGACCCCAGTAATCCAGCCAGCCTGTGTAGTATTCAGAGTTCACCTAGAGTATGAAGTGCAAAAGCCATGAATGAGGTGAGAACCAAACTGGACCTATTCCCATCCATGACTCTTGCTTTGATTCCCCTTCCCTCTGGTTCCTCACCAATGGCCCATGGGGTTCATACTTCCGAAGCAGGCCAAAGATTTTGGTCATGTTGTCAGCTGCAGGAGGAAGGCAAGGGTAAAAGATAAATAGCGTAGAAGAGGTGCCCCTTCCCCAGACTCCACTGCAAACCCTTGTTCAGGAGACCTGGCCCAAAGTCTACAGTGGAATACAGTCCCTTGAGGGTGCCACATTTGAGTCCGTCAGGCCCATCTGTAGTGAAGAGCAAGATCTTGTCTCCTAGTAGTGCACGGAAGAGCCCAGCCAAGTGTCTCAGGTAGTTGAGGTCACAGGCCCGGTAGCTACCATATTCATTCTCTACCTGCCAGGGGAAAGGGAAATGGGAGCCCAGCTATTAGGTGGAGAAGGTTAAAGACACCTTGCACCCTCTTCCCCGTGCCCAGTCAACTTCCCACCTGTACCTGAATACTAATGATGTTGCCCCCATTGTGGTAGAGAAATGGATATATCCTGGGCAGCAAGACCTTGAACCAGGAGTCCACTGCAGCAAGGAAGTCTAAAAGAAGGATTGGCACTCTGCTCATTAGGGGCCACCACCATCTCCACAGCCCCCAACCCCGGAATCCCTGCTAACAACTTCAATGCTGCCTTTATTCTAGGTTGCTGGTTCTACCCCAGTTGCCCAAAAGTAACTCTGGAAAGTAGTGACTCTTAGAACCCTCAACCCTAAGCATGTATATATTTGCATTGTCAATGGAAGTTAAACATAGGAAACCTTAAAGTAGTTGGGGGTGGTGGTTTGTGTTTGTTTTTATGATACTGGACCTTATACATGCTGGGCAGAGAGTAGTGTTTCTTAAAGATACATAGATGATGCATCAATAAAAATATATATGTGTGTGGAAAAAAATACATGGATGAAAAACGTTAAATACATGCTATGGAACTATTATTATGTAATCCACTTACACCTGAGAGTGCCGTGTAGGAGCATGGGAATTAACAACGTACAGCATCTGACTTACACTCTGCAGTCAGTTGCTTTTTTTAAGTTAGCAATGGGAAGATCATTATTTTAGGCCTTAAAATTCTCAACTCCTGCATGTTATTTTTGTGATTTACCCTCAAGATCTTTATGCATGGTGTTTCCTCTACCTGAACTTTTTTTCCCACCTTCCTTTACCAACCCAACTCCAACTCATGCTTCAATCTTTTTTCCTCTGGTACTGGGCACTTAACCCATGTTCACTCTGCCATGAAGTACATTCCCAGCCCTTTTAATTTTTTATTTTGAGACAGGGTCTCCCTAAGTTGCCCAGGCAGGCCTGAACTTTCTGATGCTCCTGCCACACCCTCTCAAATTGCTGGGAGTACAGGCATGCACCATGGACTTCCTCAAGAAAGCCTCCAATATTCCAGATCAGAATAGATCTCCTGTTACACACTCTCACATTATCTCATACTTCTAAGCACTTGACAAATTATAATCGAGCACTTAGGCCTGTGATTGTTTCTTGAGAGTTTCCCACCTCGTGAATAGGAACCTTATCTGGAGGGTTTGTTCACATGTTGTGTCCCTATCATTGAGGACAAAGCATAGGAGATGGTGGACTCTCAAAGGTGGATTCAGTAAAAGACATTTTGGAGGATATTTTTCAATTCTTAGACCATTTAATTACACTTCATGTGTCATATAAAGGAAGCCAAATTTGTACTGCATGTTTTAACCCAAGCATATATTAAATCACATTCACTCCTTCAACAAATATCTATGGATGCTGACTATGCACAAAGCACTTTTCCAGGGATACTGAAAGGAACAAAACAGACAAAATATCTGCCCTTGTGGAATTTCTAGTGATGGAAGCAGACGATAAATTAAGTAAATAAATAAGGGAAATATATAGTGCCAAGAAGAACTAAGGCAGGGAAGGAGGTCTAAAATGGTGGAGTAGGAGAGCTTAAAATGCCAGCAAGTCCTGTTGAGGTGATTTCAGCAGGGAGATCAAGGCAATATCCATGCAGAGGCCTCAAAACCCAAGACCGGTGGGTCTGAAGAACAGCAATGAGGCTCGTGTGGTTGAGGCAGCTTGAACAAGGAGAGGGGCAGATGCCAAGGACATGACTGGGGTCAATTATATAGGACCTAGTAAATCATTTTAAGAAATCCATGATTTATATTCTGAGTGAGATAAGATCTTATTGTAGAGGTTTAAGCAGAGAAACTACATGATTCATGATGTATATTTAAACTTCTATTTTAACAGAATCACATTGGCTGCTGGATTGAGAAGAGACTATATGGGAGAGAGTGAACAAGGGAAACCATTTAGAAAACTATAAGATAAGCCAGCTGAGGAGAGTTCTTTGGACAAGATGGTGGCGGTGGTGGTGAGAGAAAGTAGTTAAATTCAATGTTGAGGCTAAAACTGACAGGATTTTCTAATGGATTAAATGTGAGATATGCAGGAAAGACTGGCATAAAGGATTATATCATAGTGTTTAGGCTGTTCAGTTGGAAAGTGGAGTTGCCATGAACTGAGATAAGAAGATTGTAAGAATAGCTGGTTTGGAAGGCAATACTAGGAGATTAATTGTATCAGTATGCCTTTTATTTGTCTAAATGGAGAAGTCACATAGGCAGTTGAATATGTGTGTGGAAATCATGGGAAAGGTCCTGGCTATGGAGATAACACATTTCAGGATCATTAGCTAGTAGATGGATTTTAATCCCATCATGGAAATGAATGTGATCACTGAAAGAATGAGGATAGAGAAAAGCATCCAAGGATTGAGCTCTGGTACACTACAGCATTTGTAGTAAAGGAAAACAGAAAAGGACAAGCAAGAGATTAAGACTGAGTGGTCAGTGCCTTGGGAAGCAGGGGCAGAGAACAGTTATAAGTGGGTATCATGAGAGATAAGAGAAGTGGATTTCAGCCAGGCACAGTAAGCACCTACCTATAATCCCAAATGAGTTGGGAGGCTGAGGCAGGAGGATCACAAGTTTGACACCAGTCTCAGCAACCCTGTCTCAAAATATAAAAAGAGCTGGGAATGTAGATCAGTGGTAAAGTGCCCCTGTTCAATCCAGTATCAAAATTAAGTATATTTCAAAGGAAAGAGCAACCAACTGCTGAGCAGCTCGCTGATCAAGGAGGATGAGGAAATCATGGATTTCACAGTGTAGTGGTCACTGGTTTTCTTTTTATTTCTTAGATAAAGAGTGTCTACTTCAACATTTATCCATGTTTTTTGTTTGAAGTATAATTCAAAACTATATCAATCCTCTGAAGGTTAAGGTGTGTATGTATTTTAAAATGAAAAAGGATGGGGTTTGGGTTGTGGCTCAGTGAGCACTTGCCTACCATGTATGAGGGACTGAGTTCAATTCTCAGCACCACATACCAATAAGTAAATAAAATAAAGGTCTTTCAACATCTTTAAAAAAATGAAAAAAGATAACAAATATCCAACCAGTTGCTGGTTTTCTTGAGCAAAGTGGATTGCATGTTAGTGTTCCGTTAATTTATCATTTTAAATATATTTCATAGTCAGCTGGGTTTGGCATAAAACTCTCTGGTATCCTGAGTTGTTCATTAGCATCACCACCTTGACTGGCCAAAAGCTTGATTCCTTTCTTTCCCTAGTCACACTGTCCCACCCATCCCCTTCCAATCAAAATCTGTCAACAAGTCCTGGTGATTTCTATATCCAAACTGTATCTCAATTCTGCTCTCTTTGCATTTCCACCACAGTCATCTAGATCCAGGCACTCTCTTCTCAGTTCTAACTACAGTAAGTCTCCATTGATTTCTCCATCCTCACTCTCCTCAATCTACATCCAAGCTAAGTAATATTAAAACAAATCAGATCAGCTGGGCTTGGTGGCACACATCTGTAATACCAGTGACTCAGGAAGCTGAGGCAGGAGGACAGCCTCAGCAACTTAGTGAGGCCCTGTCTCAAAAAGGATGTGGCTCAGTGGTGAAGCACCCCTGGGTTCAATCCCAGGAACAACAAACAAGCATGCAAAAAATCAGGTCATATCACATCCCTTGCTAATTTTTTTTAAGTGAATTTATACTGAGAATAGACCAAGAACCCCATGCAGTGGCCGACAAGGACTTACACCAATTCTCATCTTCAGTATGTCATATTACTATCTCCCTCACCCCACTGTACTCCAGCATGCTCATCTACTTTCCTCAATCATGCATGTTTTTTCCCATATCTGGGCTGGAATGTTCTTGCCTCACTCTTCATATGACCAGTGCTTTCCCTTCCCTAGAAGTCAATTGAAATGTTCCCTTCTCAGA
Source organism: Glaucomys volans (assembly GCA_020662805.1). Taxonomy (NCBI): domain Eukaryota; kingdom Metazoa; phylum Chordata; class Mammalia; order Rodentia; family Sciuridae; genus Glaucomys; species Glaucomys volans. The sequence goes on from JAJEJO010001120.1 coordinate 116,281, forward strand.
AAAACTTTTCTGACTACCCTACAAATAAGAGGATCTCGGTTATTCCACTGTCTCAACTCTCTGTTTATAGCTAATAATCTGATTTATAGGTGGTGAGGGTTTTTTTGTCTGTTCCATTATGTTATAACCTCTGTTGCACAGGGACTAGGTCTGTCTGGTGCCAGTTTCTAGTATCCTGCTGGGCATGAAGGAAACAATAATATTTGAATAAATGATCTCCAAATTGAGGATAGTCTCTTCTGTTTGGGGCACCCAAATGATCCATCTTTTTGTTTTTTTCTGTGTTAAATCTTTTGTCTCAACTCACCTGGATCTGAGGTTCTCAGATTAATTTTAGGATTCCGAAGCAACCAAGATGGGAGACCCCCCTGAGACAAAGACAAAAAAGCATGTCGGTTTTGCTGTTCTGGGGTGCAGTGGGGAGACAAGAAGGGAGGGAGTTGAACATAATGCTGGAAATGCTCCTAAGCGAGGGCAGAGGGGAGTAGTCTAGAAACACATGGAAGGCTTTTGTTCTGTCTCTCCTCCAACTAACTCACCATGTCCCACTCTGCACAGATGTAAGGTCCTGGCCTCAGTATGACCAACAGGTTTGCTATAGCTGCCTCGTTCAGAAAGGTAAAGAGGTCGCGGCTGCCATTAAAGTTATAGATCCCAGGCTCTGGCTCATGGTAGTTCCAGGGCACGTAACTGAGAAAATAAGAGGTTAACAGGGCCCGAGGTGGGGAGATGCCAGGGAGGACTAGGGGCTCAGACGGGCAGGAATCTCCGGCAGCAGTAGGAAGGTGGTCCTGGCCCAACCCTCATCACCCTTGGTCTGAGTCTGGGAGTTCTAGCCTCTTCTCAGCCGGAGTCAGTCTTCCAGCCAGGACCCCTCCTACGGAAGCGGTAGGAAAAGTAAATCCCGCCCCTCCGCGGCTCTCGCGAGCACTTCTTACAACTGTACGGCGTTGAGGCCGCTCAATCGCATCTTGAAAAGCCGGTCCGCCCACAGTATCCGCGGTACCCGGAAGTAGTGCAAGCTGCCAGACACGTAGCGGAACGGGGCCCCGTCCAGGAGGAACATATTACGTTCCCGATCCACTACGAACGACCGGGGGTCTGCCTGCAAAGGGGACAGCCGGTGCTCAGCAGAGGTCTGGAATGAGGGTCAGCGTCTGCCCAAAGCGGAAGATGGAACAAGCCCTGCTGGTCAACCCTCTCATCTTACCTGCTGCAGCAGCAGCGTCAGGAGCGGCAGCATCAGGAAGGGAAGGCAGGGCGGCTTCTCGGGAGCCATGGCGCTTACAGGGCTCCTGTAGTCTGAGCCTTGGTCCGACCGTCACGTGTTGGACTCCTGGGAGGGAACCTCAGCGAGCAAGGGGCGGAGACCACCTCGCGTTTAAAGGCGGTTAGCCCGGACATTGTATCCCGCCTGCAGCCAGCCACCAGTTACTCTATTAGTTTGTAAAAGTCCTCTACATCTTACTACTCTTAGAGCAGTTCACGAACCCGCTTCATCAGCGTCACCTGAGAGCTTGTTAGAAACGCAGACTCTCAGGTCCTTCCTCAGACCTATAGAATCAGACTTTGTATTTTAACAGGATTCCCAGGCGATCCTAAGCACATACAAGATTGAGAAGCACTGCTTTACTGAACTGAGTTCTCTAAGGGCGGAAGTGCCTTGTCGTTGAATCCTCACAGGGCTTGACATATAACAAGTTAAATCTAGATTAACGGATATCAGAACCAAGGGAACCCGCAGGAAAATCTTCATGGTGATCAGGGATGTGGAAGGAGGGAACCGAAGGTTACAAGACGGACCTTTCCCTTAGAGAGCCCTGTTTCAGCAAGAAACCAGCCTAAGCAAATAGAGCCATTCTAATGTCTTTGGAGGGGCACTCTCCAACTTACCCCCTGCTTGTCTAGGCAAGAGATGTCACGAACAACTGCTTGGTGCCAAGGCTTGTACTTTGTGAATTTCTATTCCTTCTGCCTCACAGTTCCACACCTGGGATTTGAGAACCAGAGTAATAAATAATGACTATTGTTATTAGTCCTCTTTATTGACACTTGAGGATTGTGTGTCAGATATTGTACTAAGCACTTTATATCTCATTTAATCTTCAACTCCATGAAATAATTATTTTCATTTTACAGATGAAGAAACTGGAGGATGGAAACAAGAAGTAGCTTATCCAAGGTCACAATTAGTTTAGTTGATTGGATTATGCAGTTTGGGCTCATAGTTCATACACTTATCCTTAGGCACCATTATCTCTGTTTTACAGTCAGATAAAAATGAGGATCTGAGGGGTTAAGTAACTTGCCAGAGGTCTCACAGATAGGAGGCTATTAGGACCGGATTTAGAAACTGTCAGTCTGCTTCCAGTCTGAGCTCTTAACCACTGACTCTAGGGTAGGACACCACAGTCCTTAAGGTGTACGGGACAAGAACTCCAGGGGGCCGGGCCGCCAGCACCCGCCCCTCCCTGGATCCCTCTCTGGGCTGAACCACAGTAGGCCGCTTTTTCCCCCTGCGCGCGGAGGTGCGAGGCCCCCTACCTCCGACATTGGGAGATGGAGGTCCTGGGGACCTCGGGCAGAGCCCAGCTTTGCCCCCCTTTGGCGCAAGTGCCTGTGTCTTGACCCCTACTGAAGGCCAAGTGGAGAACCCTCACCCGGGTCCTGGCACCCCTCCGCCCCTAGGTCTACGCGGCCCGGGCCTTTCAGCTCCGCGCCCTCACATCCTCCGGATGCCCAGCAGTTGCTAGGAAACGGCGGACCGTTACTCCGGCGCGGACTGATGATGTAATCGCTACTTCCGGTCCCTGGTGCTTCGCTCCGGCCCGAGCCAGGTCAGTGGGGAGTCCCGGCTGGCAGACCCTGGGCTCCACGGCCCGGGGTGGGCTCTGCCGGAGGTGGGCCCGAGCCTCGCAGCTCGTCTGGAGCAACCCTGTGCCCTGCCTTTGCGGCCCCAAGAGCGTGGAAGCGGGGTGCGTCCAAAGGTGGGCCGGGGTTGGAGGAAGCGCCCTGCTAGTCGCTACGTGGCTAGAGGCTTTAAGGCACCTGGCCCAGCCTTCTGGAGCTGGCGACGCCAGGGTCTGTTTTCTCTAGACACGAATCTAAGTTCCGAGACCTGGGCCTGAGCTCTCCGCATCGGTTTTCTAGGGCCATCTGGACTATGCCGAACCAGGGACCTGCCGTCGATTTCTTTCCAGCATGATCCGCTGGGCCCCCAGGGCATCACCTGGAAGACCCACTCACTCAGGAGGAACCCTTCGGCAGCCAAAGTCCGCCCTTGAGAAGGATGACTGAGACATTATGGGACACTCCCTGTGTGTCTGCTCTCGTGGAACTGTCATCATTGACAATAAGCGTTACCTCTTCATCCAGAAACTGGGGGAGGGGTGAGTGTTTGGAAATCACTTAGCTTGTCCCCAGGATTATGGTCTTTGGGGGACAATGGTCTGCACATGATAGGGGCATAAGGATTTTATCTCTATCCACCTCATCACCTTAGCTGAATGGGTCAAGAAAGTGGATTCTGGACCCAGGCCTTCTAGGTCCACCTTGTGTGACCTTGGTGAGCCATGGTTTCTTCATCTGCCTAATGGAGATGATTATCATGCCTCACTGATGGAATTGTGAGGATTAAATGAGATCATGTGTATAGATGTCTCACCCAGTTCATAAACACTTGATACATGTTGGCTATTATTTGATATTTAATGAGCTTCTAACATATGCAGAACACTGTTAGGACCACGGAACCTCAACAATTTTTGTGTTCCTGCTCCTGAGGAACTCAAACTGTAATAATCTTCACACTTCTCTTAGGGCCACATCTTGGGAGGGTTTCCACTGAATGAGAGAGGCATCGTTCCCCAAGGGAATTCCTCTGGGTCCAAGTTCTGTGGGAGATGACCATGGTCCTTCACTGACCCCTTTGGCCCACAGTGGGTTCAGCTATGTGGACCTAGTGGAGGGGTTACATGATGGACACTTCTACGCCCTGAAGCGAATCCTGTGTCATGAGCAGCAGGACCGGGAGGAGGCTCAGCGAGAAGCGGATATGCATCGCCTCTTCCACCACCCCAACATCCTTCACCTTGTGGCTTACTGTCTAAGAGAGCGGGGTGCTAAGCATGAGGCCTGGCTGCTGCTACCTTTCTTCAAGGTCAGAAAGTCTCTTGGTTATGGAGGGGGTTGCATCAGACAGCTACTGAGGACTGTGAGCAGTCAAGCATGTTAGGAAGCAGGAGCCATGTCCTGGGTTTGGCCACTTTGGATTTGAAGTTTAAAGGAGTCCAGGTGGGATTGTGGGTTTCAAGGTGTGTGTGGTTAATAGGTCGATAGGCTTTGACACACAGGACAGGGATTAGGCCTAGGGAGCAGAGACTTCAGAAACATCTCAACTGAGGAAACTTGTGTTGCAGAGAGGTACGCTGTGGAATGAAATAGAAAGGCTGAAAGACAAAGGCAACTTCCTGACTGAGGATCAAATCCTTCGGCTGCTGCTGGGTATCTGCAGAGGCCTCGAGGCCATTCATGCCAAAGGTTATGCCCACAGGTCAGTGGGAGGGCCCCAGGTACTTGCTGGGCTAAGAGGAAGAACCTCACTAAGACAACCACGAGGTCTCTGCTCTACTCCCAAAGAAAGTCCACTTAATAGTTTTGCTCCCTGGGATTCCAAGTCTTCCTGTCCAGGAATGCTCATGAGTCATTTTCACTTCACTCCAGGGACCTGAAGCCCACCAATATCTTGCTTGGAGATGAAGGGCAGCCAGTTTTAATGGACTTGGGTTCCATGAATCAAGCATGTATCCATGTGGAGGGTTCCCGCCAGGCTCTGACCCTGCAGGTAAGTCGCCAGGTTCCTTTGCCCACCTTTTTCCCATCCCTAATTCTCTGGTGCATTTCCCAATTTCGTCACATTACTGTGGCCTGTGCCCCACTTTTGAGCTCTGGGGCCACTGTTCCAGGACTGGGCAGCCCAGCGGTGCACCATCTCCTATCGGGCCCCGGAGCTCTTCTCTGTGCAGAGCCACTGTGTCATCGATGAGCGGACTGATGTCTGGGTGAGGAGCAACGGGGTGGGACTCTGGGTGGGAAGAGGTACAGCTCTGTACCTGCTGTGGAGTGGGGTGGGGGAGGTGTTTGGTTTCTGTTGCATGAAACCCCAGGAACCACAGTATGTCCCCATATGCCTCAACTTCCTTCCTGGGAACTGTCACTGATACTGTACTCAGTTGCTCAGGAAGTGGTATAATACCTCACACTGAGCTGGGTAGTTATTGCTTATTTTCTGGTCTGAAGGCAGTGTCTGAGTAAGGGCTGCAGAGACCTCTGGCTAACTGGCAGTTTCTTTGGGCCCTGGCAGTGCCACTGGCTCAGGTTGGCATATTCTTTTTAGCTTTTGTAGTCTTCTTTCACCACAGAAGTAAGGGGAGAGATGTCACGTGTAAGTTCCCTTCCAGGTACTAACCACGTTATGCTCAGTCCCTAGGCTGTGTGCTTTATGCCATGATGTTTGGGGAAGGCCCTTATGACATGGTGTTTCAGAAAGGTGACAGTGTGGCCCTTGCCGTACAGAACCAACTCAGCATCCCACAAAGCCCCAGGTGAGCACTTAGAGGAACACCAAGCATTTCAGACTTCCCCAGGGTAAACTGAGTTGGACCTTAGCAAGGGGGCTGTCCTCCCTCCACAGGCATTCTTCAGCACTTCGGCAGCTGCTGGCCTCCATGATGACTGTGGACCCCCAGCAACGCCCTCACATTCCTCTCCTCCTCAGTCAGTTGGAGGCACTGCAACCCCCAGCTCCAGGCCAGCACACTACCCAAATCTGAACCAACCAGTGGCCATGTTGAGATGTCCTCATGTACCTTGGAAAGAGGCTCTGATCCCTCATTGGAAGTTCATTCTTTCTAACCAGGACTGCTCTTAAAGTTGGGCACCAGGGATGGGGATCATTATCTCAGTCCTCTCTACTCTTTTACCCCAACACATAGGCAAGGATCCTGACTGGTGTTGGGGCTGGGGGAGAAAGCAAAACTGAGAAAATATGGTGCACAACTCTGAGCTGGACTGCTGGGCTCATATCATGTTCTGCTTTCAAATCTGGGAGCAGGAGAATGTATAAACAGGAGAATAAAGTGAAAGCAGGTTGGTGTGGATCTTATTCTCAATATATTGGAAGCAGAGAAGAGATGCAAGGGGCCCAGTCTGGTTGCTAGTTCCAAGGGAACAGCCTGGGAAGAGGAACTGGTTTAGTCAGCAATGTTGTGACGCCATTATTTCACAGGAGGCAGGTGTCTTTATCTGACATGTGATTGGTTGGCAGTGGGTAGTTTTTTTTTCAGTTGTCAATGGACCTTTATTTTATATATTTATGTGAGAACGGAACCCAGTGCCTCACTCATGCCAGGCAAGTGCTCCGCCACTAAGCCACGACCCTAGCCCCAAGTGGGTAGTTTTTTTCCTAGCTTATCTTAGTCTTAAAATTAAAACTGCTCTGACTTGAGCTGGTTTCTGCCTGTGCCACGAACTAGGATCAGCACCCCTAAACGCACACTGAACTATTTCTTTCCTTCCTTCATTCCCAGGTGTGGGTAGCTTAGTCAAAGTAGCCCAGCCGGTTTGCCAGGCCTAGGGCCTCTGGGTGGAGACACCTGAGGAAGCTTTCAGACAACTATGTAACTGGTCTCCCATCCTCAGCCTGGGGCAAGGGGAGTGGAGCTGGCAGCCATTTTGGCCACATCTCCCTGATTTTCCTAGCTCGCACATGGTTAATAATTAATGAGGCTAGGGTGGTGTGGCAGTATTCAGCAGCCACTTCCTGTCTGCTCTGCTGAGTAAATGGGCCCTGCCCTTAGCTGGGCTTAAAACCTGTTCCCCAGGGAAGGGCACTGTGTCCCTGAATCACCAGGGAGAGGAGACAAGGGCAGGGTTGGCATCTCCTACTCCTGAGATTGAAGCTTCCTTTCCCAACCATGCCCACCACCACATGCTGACGTCAGTGCGGGTCCTGGGGTGCCTATTAGCAAAGTTTGAATTTTTCCCCTGGGCCCTGGCAGGAGGCTTCCACCAGCTAGCATGAGGCTGAGGCTGAAAGAAAGCACAAACAGGGAGATGACCTGACTTTTAATGGCACAGCCTTAGCCCCAGCAAAGCAGCAAGACAGACAGTAAGCTATGCAAAGCTGAGAAGTGCAATGGCAAAAACAACCCCAGATCGTCGACCTTGTTCCCTCCCATCCCTCAAGCTTATGATGTGGCTCCATGCTTGGGAATTTCAGGCCAGCCCAGCCCGAAATTCTAATAGTGCACAGCAAAGCCTTGCCCAAGTCTTGCTTCCAGCGTTGGTGGATGTACAAGCAGCAGGAAGAATAGGGTAGCAGTCCAATTTTCCAGCACAAACTACTGGACTTAAACTCCTGCTTGGAAAGGAAGTGAAGACTTGTATCCTCCAATAGTTTACTGGATAGACAGGTCCAGGGGGATTTGGTCCTCATTTCCTTCCTATCTTGGGTCCCCCTAGGACCTAACGTCAAGGTCCCTGGGGGTCATGATTCCTGGGCCTGGCAAGGGCCCGTTGGCAAGTCTCACCTTCAGCCATGGAAGGGAAAAGGGTCATGAGCAGCAAATAGTGAGGGCAGCAGTAGCAGCAGCAGCACAAAGGGAAAGGCAGCAGAAGCTCAAGTATTCACAGAGGGGACAAGAAACCGTGCAAGGAAACTTTATTTTGAAAGGACTTTGCAATAAACATAGTAAGTAGGCTCCAGGCAGCTGTTCTATTCTTCTCCTTCATCCTCGTCCTCATAGGAGTCGATGCCCACCTCCTCGTAATCCTTCTCCAGAGCAGCCATATCCTCTCGGGCCTCAGAGAACTC